>NDGN011557158.1:0-13511 GCA_002564285.1 Tympanoctomys barrerae | reverse complement strand
TGTTGTTGTTGGTGGTGGTCAGGGGATTGAACTCAGAGTCATGTTCTATCAGTGAGCTATACCCTCCACCCCTGACTCTTTGCCTTGTTACCTGTTTTGTACTAGGAAAAAGAATGAAAGAAATACGAAACTCTAAAGATATTTGGAATATAAATATACTACTGTGTTACTTCTATTTACCTTTTCTTTTAAAATTTATAAGCTGCTTGTAAAGTTTTAGTTTTTTAGCTTTTTTTTGAGGGGGTGAGCAATAAAAATGTATTTGAAAAACTCA
Organism: Tympanoctomys barrerae; assembly: GCA_002564285.1. Classification (NCBI taxonomy): domain Eukaryota; kingdom Metazoa; phylum Chordata; class Mammalia; order Rodentia; family Octodontidae; genus Tympanoctomys; species Tympanoctomys barrerae. The sequence continues at coordinate 13,237 of NDGN011557158.1, read as the reverse complement.
TAAATTAGATTTCAGGATTGAAAAAACAATTGAGAGTGATTAGAACAAAAATACTGTAGTTTGCTGAAGCAGTAACTTAAATTTTTGCCTAGATGCACCCACTTTTAAGAATTGTACATGGAAAAAAAATTTACAGTAGCATTTTTGTTTCTTGCTTGATATTTTTATGCATTTTCCAAAATATTACATTTTGATTGATCTTTATGCTTATGTCTTGATCAAATATTTTTTTCCTTAACTGGGTGTGTTTCACAGGATTTTCAACTGATCACATAAATTTTCTTTCTCTTAGAGTTGATCTTGCCAACATACTAGATCTTCATGCCTTTGATAGTCTCTCTGGAATCAGGTATGGTTTTCAGTATTTTGGTCATTTTTAATGTAATGTACTTTTGTTCCACAGGTACAGGAATGATTTACACAAGTGCACTCTTGATTTAGGCTTTCTGTCATCTGGCATACACTGTCATTCTTAAGTATATATGAGAAAGCTTTGTTTACTGCTCACTTGTATATCACAGTGTGTTTTCCTATAGAAATTACGGTAGAAGACTGTGGACGTAGCTCAGCAGCACCAGTGCTTGTCTGGCAAGTGTAGGGTTATGAGTTTGATTCCCAGCATCAAAAAAAGAAATTATGTTATAAATGATAGTTAACTTTAAAGATATATTATTAATATTTCTAGACTAACCATTGGGATACTCTTTTTTAATAGAAAAATGTATTAAATAGGAAATTTTAGCTTGGGATGTTCATACAAACAACTTAGTTATAGATTAGCTTTCTGGCTCTTGTCTGATTGTGGTAAAAACATGAGATCTACACTCTTAACAAACTTTTGAGTGTGATACAGTATTGTTATGTATAGGCATAATGTTAATAACAGATCTCTGCAGCTTATTGTGCTCTGCTCACTAAATTACAACTCTGTTTTCCCTCTTCCTATGCCCTGGCAACCACGATTTAGTCTTTGCTTTCCATGGGCTTTACTAATTACATGTTCTGAGTAAGCTAATGTAGTATTTGTTTTTCAGTGACTAGTTTATTTTACTTAGCATAATGTCCTCAAGGTTCATCCATATTGTTACAAATGGTAGGAGTTCTTTCCCCATTTTAAAGGCTGAACAATACTCCTTTTAAAATTTAAGTACCATATTTACTTTATCATTAGTTGGTGGATATTCAAAAAAAGTTTTTTTTTTTCCTTAATTGGGTGTGTTTCATAGAATTTTCAACTGATCACATGAAATGTATTTATGTTGTTTCTACATTTTGGCTATTGGAAATAATACTTGCAATGAATATTTTATTTTATTTTATTTATTTTTTGGTGGAACCGGGGATTGAGCTCAGGCCCTTGCACTTGCCAGGGAAGCGCTTATTCTACTGAGCCCCTCAGTAAATATTGTAAATCTCAAGTCTGTCAGTATAACATTATAAAAATATATAACTCTTTGATGTTTTAAGTTATAAGGCAGTTTAGAACCACTTCTGATTCCTAATTCCTATGTGTATGTATCAGTAAACACAAATATATATACAGTTCTACTTAGCCGTATCTTTAAAACCAATTTTTAAACTAATTTTTCTCCCTTAGGGTAAGGGATATAGCTCAGTGGCATAAGCACATGCCTGGCAAGCACACAGTCCCAAGTTTGATCCCTTGTACCACAAAATAAATAAATAAATAAATAAATAAATAAATAAATAAATAAAGACCCCAAAACTAATTTTTCTCGCTCAGTCTTTAGATTGTTAAAAAATAAAATCTAAAATAAACTGTCAAGATCAAGCATAATAGTGTCTTATGGAACTTCTTTACCCTTATAAATGAGAGAATTTAAGTTTACATGTAATGTGTGAAAAAAGTGCTACTATTTTCCCACCTGGAAGTGTGGGATAAATGGAAGATTATCTCCTTCACTTGAAACTTGTTGTGGATGTCAAACTAGAGCTAGTTATTTTGAAAATCAGATCTTCAATTGAGAGCTATTTATTTTACCTGTAGTCTCTAGAAGTAGACTTTGTAAAGTAACCAAATAGCAGGTGAGAACTACAAGGATATCCCTAGGATACTTCAACAAGAGCCACATTGGTACTTCTAATTAAAGTACAACAGTTTGGTATACTTGAATTACTTGAATTGTAGATGATTTTTCTACTTAAAAAAAAAAAAATCCCTGTATTTTATATGATCAAAGTGCCTACTTGTTGCTTTATGAGAGAAATGCGCTGTATCGTTTCAGAACACTCTTGTTTTGAGAGTTGTGAAATCTATCTGTAGCACCCTCAACCATTTTCTTTGATGTCAACTGTAGTTCCCAGTTTCATTTAACCTTGATAATGATTGAATAATGTGAAAAGCAATCAAAAATCATACTTTCTTTTATGCTAACTTTTTGTATTTCTAATTTAGAAATGAAAACTGTACCCAGAGGATATGAATGTAGCATTGCAAAAGGAAATGACTCAGAGCATAGACTCATTAAAAAAGTTGTCTTTTTTCCTTTGATAGCACTGACTTTACTAGGGAACAGGTTTGCTGGTGCTGTCTCTCCTAATTCTAGGAGCATAAGAGCCTTTGTCTTGAGGTCCATTTCTACCAGTCCAACCCATGCCAACCTTTTATCTTGCTAATCCTTTTTTAAATCCAGGATTGCAGTGTATTTCATTGAAGTAGTCATTGCTGTTTCAGCAGCTTAGAATTGCACGTCATCTGAGCAGGGGGTTGTTTGAGTGTTTACAGACCATGTGCCACATTTAAATGTGTTTACCAGGGGGGGAAATCAAAAATATTGCCTTAAGTTTGCCTTTCTTCAACTAATTTCCTCTGTTGGGTCTAAGAGCTTGCAAATTGATTGTCATTTAATATAAAACACTAAAATACTTCTTACTTGAAGTCTTTCTTCCATTCATATATTTTACTTTAGTAGTTTAATTTTTAACAGAGAAGTGGAGAAAGGATAGTAGTATAATGTTACTTTCTGTTTTGATATTTAGGATAGTTTTGTTTTTTCTTTCTGCTTACCTCTTGTTATAGTGTAAAGTTACTTAACGCATCTGCTTCATTGAATTTTTTCAGTTTTACCTGGAAGAAATAGAGAAGTTACTAGTTTCCTCTTGCTGTGTAAAGATGAAAGTTTCATTTTGCTGTGTAAAGTAGTAAACTATTTTAGATATATACACTAAGAGAAATGGTCACAAGATACAAGTCAGTGTGCAAAATGGGTATGAATTTATGAATTTTTTACCTTTTTTTACTTTGGTAACTTGTACTTTCCTTTGTTTTTAAGATAAAGAACAAATTAAGGCACAAAATTCTGAAATTTGCCGGGAACTAAACACTTAGATCATAGTTAAATTTTTGACCTTTTGCTTACATATGAAGGTATATGTACTCATTGTTCAACATTAAACATTAGATATACGGAGAAAGTGTCTGATATTCAGTGATTTTCTAGTCTCATTCTTCACTTGATTAGCAGTTATAATGCGTTAGTGACCCTTAAAGAAGTAGCTGTTTAATGTGATCCCACCACTATCTATAGGGCCTTTACATAGCTTTTCTTTCTGCTTAACTGCAAAACAGGAGAATCCTTTCTTAAGCAACCAGCTGGGAAGGATTTAACTTGACACTTTCCCTACTAAGACCCCCCAATGAGACTCGTTCCCTAGAACAGTTCCTATAACCCCCTTGTCTTTCCTAAACTCACTATTACTAATTTACCCCTCACTGTTCTTCAAGGCAAAACATCTGCAAGGTTTTAAGTCCTACTCTCCCACCCCACTAGAATTTAAGTGTGTGCTACAGTTGTTATGTTTATAATTTTTTATACCATATTGATCTTTTGGCTCTTTTCATATCAAAACAATACATTCTTAAGATTTTGACTGTTTTCCCTTAACTGCTAACTGACCATAGAGAACATTTGTATTTATGGATAGTTTATTTTTTTAGTAAGTAGGTGTTCAAAGGAAAACTTTAATAAAAGAAAATTTATCCTTCTTTCTTTAGTTGCCAGCATGTTTATATTAGGAAGACAGTAAAAATTGAGAAATGTAGAGCAGCACTAAAATGGTTATATATATTTTTCTAAGCCTGTGTTGGACCTATTTGAATTGTAAAAAAGTATACTGATGCTTATCCACACAAGAGTATTGCTAAAACATTAGCTTTTTCTTAATTGTGTATATATTTATTGTGAATGTGTACATTTTAAAGAAAATTTTAAAAAGCTTTATCTGTTGCCAATGTTTCTCTTTTAGAACATATATTCTCTATTAGAATATTTCTCTACTAGAATATGTAGAAGTAGAAGCATGAAATAGATTCAGTTATAGAAAATCTCTTATCTGACCGTGTGTCTCTGAATGATATATAAGGTTAAATATACTGGATTCATGATTGAACTTAATTGGTTGATTTTAGTTTTCAGGAAAAACTTCAACATATGTCCACAGCACAACCTCACCTTGATCAGGTAAAAATAATAAAGATCTTAAACAATATTTCTAAAGTGTATCTCTCATTAAGTTGGCTATATTTAGGACTATTTTATTAGATCTCTAAAAGAACATTTTGAACTGTGTTGATAGTTTCCAGAATATTGAATGCTTTTGAAATCAGCTAGCCCAACTTTTTAACATGTAATAGGAATCTGTCAAACTACAGATTTCTGAAGTGTTTAGAATTTTAGGAAATTATGTTTTCCATTTCTCCTGTAGTTACTCAACATATTCCTATCAGTCCTCGTGATGGGAATTTCTACCTAAAAGCAGCTGGAGGGTTATAACTACAGTCTGTTTTTAACTGTATTGAAGTAACTAAAGAAATGTCTGGCATAAGCGTGACTTATTTAAATAAAAATTGACCAAATTTGACCTTCAGGTAGCAGTATATATAAATTTAAAGCTCTGTAAGGTGTTTTTCATGATTTAAAATTCTAATCCTTGGGGTAGATCTTCAAAATGCTAGAGACAAACTATTATTTCTATCTTATGTTTGTGTCAAGCAGGTCAGAGAAGGTAGAGCTTTAGGTTAATTCCTTTGTTGCATTTAAAACAGAGGGGAAGGCATGTGAGAGAGCAGTGTACTTACTGTACCTCGTCTCCTCTCCTCCAGCTGTAATCACCAGCTTCTTGAGTCACTGCCAGTTGTAGCAGGACCAAAATGATGGCAGCCACTGGTTCATTTAACTTCATTCTGGCCTGTTTATGGAAAGTTGTAGCTCCGTATTTGTGGTACTTTTCTCTGAGAACATTCATTTGTTTTAAAATATAGAATATTCATTTGTCCTTAAAATAAGTGAATGAGGAAATACAAGTCTCTGGCAGTAAATCTTTGGGAAAAAATAACTGATTCTCAGTAACAATCATAAATATAAACAAGAATCACATTTGTAATGAGTTTCTGGGTGAAGAACATCATACTTAGGGAGACATAAGGGTTCAAAAATGAGGAAAATAGAATACTCACCAGAACCTTCTAATGGGCAGTATCTATAGCCATAATACAAGGCATGATTGAAAAATAGAGAATGTTTAAACTTTTAAAAACTTAATTGAAGTAAAAGACACATTGCCAAGAGTGATAGGATAAATTTGTTTGAAGCAAGGGGGAGTATTTTGAGGAGTATCAATGGTAAGATATCTTACTGTGATTTTAAAAATTTAAATGTTCACCATATTCTTGTTACCCCCATTGATAACATTCATGGCACTTTCTGTTACATAAAAATATTACAGTGTGGTCTCATTCATCTTACTCACTGCAACTTCTGGCTCTTCCTCAAAGTCAAAATGACCATGAAAAGTAGATGTTTTGAACTGATTGAGGAGGATACTGAAGCAGCCGTAGCTAAAGATAGAGCCGACTTCCAGCACTGCTTCAGACAGTGGCAAAACCATGCAAGAAAGGTGTTCAATGTGAGGGAGAGATCTATTTTAGGGATCAATTAATTAAACAAATGTGTTTTTTTTTGTTTAATAACACATTTTTGTTTAATAAACATTCTTTTAAACCTTCACCATATTTGTCAGTCATATTGCATATCTCAGAGATACCCTATTGTGCCTTGTAGTTTAATAGCCTTGTAGTTTGGTTTAAAATACTTCTTCATTGTATCAGTGTCTAAATTCCTTAAATACAAAAGTTCATTGCTCAGCACAGACTTGGTATTTGATATGTATATGTTCAGTGAATTATTTGTTAAAAGAATGAAAAGCTGTGATTCTGAAATGGAGATCTAGTTCAGGATTTCTTGTGAACTTTTTTTTGATGCTCAGTAATCCCTACCCCTTACATCTCTTGAGCATGTGCATTTTAACATGTATTTTAACATTATACAAATACTCAAAGATACACAAGTGTTGAGAGAATGGTAAACTGCACTTGTGTGCATGTAAATGGTGTCAGCATTTTGCCCATTTTGTTTGATCTATCTTCCCAACATTGCTCTACTGGAGCTTTGAAAGCACGTGTACATGTTTTTAAGTAGTAAGTTTAGACATAGAAGTAGAATAGCATAATGAGTCTGTACGTACTTATCACCCCTGCTGGAATGTGTCAAGGAAAATCGCAGACATTATGTCATTTCACTAGTAAGTAAGGCATGTCTATTTTAGTTAAAGCTCTACAGGAGATTCTAAAGCTCCTTCCTGCTCTAGATATATAAGCATGGAACAAAATGTCATATTCCAGAAAGAGTTATAGGAATCAAAGGCATAAATAGTCTCATTTAGTTTAGTGGATCTGAAGTATAGGGAATGAAGTATATATTTTCCTTACTATAAGTTCAGTCACAACAGATTAGTAAAAAGCGTGTGTAGTAAGTTTACATGATGTGGAAATCTTCATAATTAAGGCCTGAAGAAAAGAATAAACCTGTGTATTTTTATTTTTGTTGAAGGAGGTAATACAGTAAGGGAAAGATTGTGATCTAAAGATAGCAAGAGGATGGGAACTTGGCGAAGCCTGCTTCTGTGGAGCCCTGTCTGTGACCTTTCCCTTCCAGACAAGGACACGCCTTGCTTTGGGTATTGGGAAGGCATGGCATATGCGAGTCTTAAGGCCTCATTTAGGAGGGAGTCAGAAAATCTTTTTTAGGCCTGATAGTCTGCTTTAGAGAAGTGATTTTCCTGCAGCTTTTCTCAAATGCCAGTATCATATTTTAGCATAAAGTGTTCTGAACCCCATTAGAAACTCTCCATGAAGGATAGTATTTTTAGTTTTATTTTTTAAAATGTATTTGGTTGTTGCAGAGTCTCACTACATAGCTCAGACTCATAGTGGTCCTCCTGCTTTCAGGCTCCCCAGCTCTGGGATTACAGGCATGTGCCACACTATGCCCCGCCCCAACTATGGCCAGCTCAGCCTGCCCTGGGGGATGGGCCAGAGTGGCGTATAGTGCTGGGAATCCAATTGCAGATCCTGTGCTTGCCTAAGCAGGCGCTTTAATCCACTGAGCTATCTCGCCGGCCCTGGAGGATAGTATTTTTAATATAAAGTAGTTTTAGTGTACAGTTCTATGTGTCTTTACATATATTTGTATATACATATCTGTATGCATATATAAATGCATATCCTTTCAACTCAGGTTAAGTTAAAGATTTTTAAAATTGTCGATAATTTTTTTGTACTGCTTCTTAGTCAAAGGAGGAGTTACTTCTATTCTGACTTAAACACCAAAAAGAAATGCACTAGTAGGGTTTTTTGTTTTGGTTTTGACAGAAAGAAGTGAGGGAAAGACCACTCGAGATGCTTGAATGTAGACTGTTTGGAAGAGCAGTCCCCTGAGCATAAGCTGTGGTGTTGACTTGTACTGGAGTCTTGGTCTGTGATTTTGGATTTTAATTTTTGAGGCAAAGCAAACTTACACTGGGCTGTGCTGCAGGGTGACATAAGTAGCATTGGACTTTGGAATCAAGAGAGCAAGCAGGACGAAGATACAGGAGCAGGGGATGATGGCCTTCACTGGTTATATGAGGATGAGAAATGGGGTAAAACAGGAGCTGTTTCACAGCTCGACTTGCCTGAGCAACCGTTGTGTAGCTCAGTACGAAGAAGGCATGGTAGGAAACAAGCCCAGGTTGACTAAAGAAACCTGGAAATAGATACATCTGAAGGCAAAGTGCATTGGATGAAAACCCCACATCTTCAGCTTTATATCTAGTGACAGAACCTCATGAAAGAGGCCTCACGGGGAAAAAGGGACAGGGTTTGTCATGGTTTAGGTCAAGAATATTGCCCAGAGGCCTCTTGTATTGATGAGTGGACTTCTGTAAGGTGATTAAATGGTGGGGCAGTGTAGCTGCCTTGCCCTTAGGAGGGGGAGTGCGGTGGGAAAGGCAGGTCCCCGGGGCGGGTGCCCTGGAAAGCTGTGTCTTCCCAGCTCCTCCTTTCTCTGGTCGCTGGTTGCCATGATGAGAGTTGCTTTCCTGTGCCGAGGCCCTTGATCCCATTTCTGTGTTTAAGCCTGCTGAATATGGACTGAAACTCTAAGCCAAGAAAGCCTGCCCACCTGTAAGTCAGCAAGGAAGAAAGTGACAATGACGTACTTAACTCTGGGGATAACAGGTGTTTTAAATATATAAGTGGGTTTGAATCATTTTCGAGATGAAGACGACATGTTGAAGTTATTGTGTATTACGGAGTATAACGGGTGGATCACTAGGAGTCTGGTCTAGTAGTGAGACCCTGAACACCCTCTAGACCCTTCCCTAAAATATAAAAAACAAAAAAAAGTGAGAAATAACATAGGTTAAAGGGGGAAAACCCCCAAATCAATAAACCTTATTCTTAAAATTTTATTCTAGAGGCATTTCCTTTATAGCTTTTCTAATATGAAATTGAGTTTATTGGTATAGAAAATGATAGCCTGCTTTGATTCCAGTTATGTATCATCCTAATTTTAACTTTTTAAAATCTCATACTGAAGTCAGTTATATCCCATAAAAATATTGTTATCTCTTTTTCCTGCAAAAGAAAAAATTTACAGAAATATTAAAGCTAAAAATGCAGCAAAGACTATATCAAGTCCTGTATTGACACAGTCAGTATAAAAAGCTAAGGTAAGGGCTGGGACATAGCTCAGTGGTGGGCTGTTGCTCAGCATGCTGGCTTTGGGCTCGGTTGTAGGTATAGGCAATGGGGTTGGGGAGGGTCTAAGTTATGAACAAAATACATTTAAGAATTTGTTTGAAGACTGAATTGCTATTTTTGAAACTGACAAATTATGTTTTACTTGGCAACCTTTTGCAGTGTATTACTTGCTATATATTTTGATCTGGAATTTTAAGTATTGCAGATTTTTTCAATGAAAGAAAATTACCCATTTAAATGCATATTTTAAGTGGTAACAAAAGTAGAGTATGTTTATGACGAATAGAAATATAAGTACTTTTTGTTATGGTAAACAGTAATTAATCTGAAATCTATTCTTAACAAATTTCAAGTATACAATGCAGTATTGTTACCTGTGCCTATATGGTTATACAGTAAATCTGTAGAAGTTTTGCGTCTTGCATGTACAAAATTGTACTCACTGACTAGTCACTACCCATTTCTGCTTTCCTCTGGTACCTTGTAACCTCTGTGTTTTGTTTTTGTTTTCTGATTTTTTTGAGTTTAACTATTGTAGATACTGATATAAGGGTAATTATGCAAAAATTTGACCTTTTGTAACTAGCCTATTTCACTTAGAATAGCATCTTCATGTTATAGCATATGATAAACTATTTCAAGGCTGACTCTGTGTGTGTGTGTAATTTTCTTTATTCCTAGGTGTCATTTTGGTTATTTCTATTTCTTGGTTATAATGACAGTAGTTTTCCACCCCTGGGTTTGCTTTCCAGTTCCAGTTACTTGTGGTTAACCATGATCCAAAAATATTAAATAGAGAGCCAGGGAGATGGCTCAGTAGAATAAGCACTTCTCTGGTAAGCGCAAGGGCCTGAGTTCAATCCCTGGTTCTGCAAACAAACAAACAAAAAAATTAAATAGGGCTGGGGAGATAACTCAGTGGCATAAGTGCTTGCCTCATAAGCTTAAAGTCATGAATTTGATCCCCAGTATCAAAAAAGAAAAAAATATTAAGTGGAAAATTCCAGAAATAAAGTATTTCAAATTTTTGTTTTCATACCATTCTGAATAATAGGATAAAAATTTCTCATTCTGCCCTGTCCTTGGGATGTGAATCCTCCCTTTGTCCACACATCCACACATGCACTTCTTGCCTGAGTTCCTAAGTAAGTTTCTTGATGGTTATCAGATGAGCTGCTATAGTATCAGAGTTGTGGGCGGGTGACTATTTAGACCCCAAAGTACAAAAGTAGTGATGTTGACAGATTGTATAGGGCAAAGACAAGCTACAAAGTGCTTGAAGTGAAAGTTCTTGATTTTTTTGGTCTCACTGTGTAGTTCGGACTCGTAGTGCTTCTCCTGTTTTCAGCCTCCCAAGTGCTGGGATTACAGGCTTGCACCACCATGCCCAGTCTCGATAGCCATCTCAGCTTGCCCTGGGAGTGGGGCTGGCACAGCATACTGAGGATCAAACCCCAGCTGGCTGTGCGCACTTTAGTCCACTGAGCTATCCGACTGGCCCTTGAAAGTTCTTGATTTAATAAGGAAAGAAAAAAATACATATACTGCAATTTCTGAGGTCTATGGTAAGAACAAATCTTCACACTATGAAATTGTGAAGAAGGATAAAGAAATTAGTTTTGCTGTTGCACCCCATGTTGAGAGAGTTATGGCTATAGTGCCTAATAAGTGCTCAGTTAAGATGGGAAAAACCCTTTACATTTGGGGTTCTCTACTACCTGCAGTTTCTGGCATATACGCAGGGTCTCAACATACGCCCTGTGGGTATAAGGAGACTTCTGGAAGTACTATGTTTTATATTTTAGGGAAGGGTCTATAGGGTGTTCAGGGTCTCACTACTAGATTTTACTCGTAGTGATCCGCCTGTATGCACCCTCCCAAGAGCTGGGATTATAGGTGTGCCACCATCCCCAGTCGCAATTGCTGTCTCAGGTGCTGTCTCAGCACACCCTGTGAGCAGGGCCGGCATGGCAGGTCCGGTAGAAGTACTTTTGTCTCACCATTTAAAGTGCAGCTTGAAACTTTTTAAAATTGACTTGTATTTCTGATGTCTGAGCATGAATGTGTTTTCTGCTTTTCCTAATATAAATAATAATGGAGATTGTGTAGCAATGTATTTGTGCCTAAAGTGATCTATAATAATTCTAGCTATTCTTTAAGTTTGGATTTAAAAAAGAACACTCGTCTTTTCATATTTTCTCTCTATAACTTTATATAGAGAAAAATATGCTATATATAAATATGATTTTCTAATGGTGAATAAAAATTTAGGGCTAGGTGAACAGTTCTAGGAAGTTTTACAGAACTATACTTTAGTGTCCTTTAGTAATGCCTGCTTTAAGTTATTTTCAGCATAGCATGAGTATCTTATGTAGGGTAGAATTCTTGTTTTATATTAGGCTTAGTCTTTATGTATTTTCATCACTAAATTTGACATGTTGGGTTGTATTGGCAGAGGGAGGTTTAAGTTCTAACTATGGGACCTGTTAGAGGACATCTTAAGCTTCTGGTTCTGCAGAGTATACACAGTGAGAAATGTATGAAGACCAGGAAGAAAGATCTTAAAGTCTATAGTATATAAATCATGGTGTTCATATTCTAAGTCAGATGATGTTATGCTATCATTCTTGTTGCTGATTTCCACTTGTTATATACTTGTTCAGTTCAAGATAAAAAGAACATTTTACTTATTTTTCAGATACAGCAGAGTATTATTTTCTTCAGTACTAGGGATTTTTCAGTACCAAGGGCCTCATCATGCATGCTAGGCGCATGTTGTGCAAGAGCCTCGTTTCTCACAATGTATAAAGTGGGAATAGTTGTGTTTTCTCCCCAGGACTGTGAAGAACGAGAATATGAAGTGAGAACACTGGCTCAGCACAGCCAGATACGTCCTCTCCTTTGTGCTGCCAGAGCGCCAGAGGACAGGCGTTCACTAATGAGTCCCTGCGTGAGATGGTTTTGTGTGAATGTCAGATTGTTGATGAGTTCTACAAAATACAGGAAATGGGGTTGCTAATTCTACAAATTACATATGAGAAAAAATGGAATTGATGGGGTAAATGCATATTGTTAGTCATATTATAAGATTTAACATGTTCCTTAATTAATTTTCATTTTAAAAACTAGTGTTTTTAAAAAAATCTATTGATATTGCTATAAAAGATTATTATCTGTGTTGACTTACAGAGTATTGTTACAATCACATTTGAAGTACCAGGAAATGTAAAGGAAGAAAGTCTAAATGTATTTATTCAGGTGAATACCGTTTTTAACTGATTAATAATTTATCAGCTGTTTTGTTGCATAGTTGTTGCTGTTAGCGGTGGTTGCTCTTATTAAAACATGTCATTTGATGCAGGATCTCCTGTGGGAGAAGAACGTGAGAAACAAGGACGATCACTGCATGGAGGTCATACGGCTGAAGGTGCAGTGTGCGGGTTACCTTTGTGGGCTGCTGGGCAGATCCTGCTTTCAGCTGTTATAGAAAAACTAGATTTGATTTTTTAGACAGAAGCACTGGTTTCAGCACAAATAGCCTTTGTCTACTTTTATTTCTGTCATTTCCATTACTAACAAGGAGCTTTTAAAATTACTGCAGAAAGCGTGATTTATTTGCATAGCTTCATTTAGTGGTGCAGCTGAAACAATCTGTAGGCTTTAAAAACGTTAGTTCCTGCTCTCATGCCCAGGTGGTCTACACAGTTACCTGGTTAATGAGCTTGCCTCTGTCAAAGTTCTCCTCCTCTTGGAACACAGATTGGTCACTTAGAGAAAACTGCTTATTTTTCTAAGAGAGCTTCATTTAACAGGGAAATAATGTGAAAAATCCTGCTGGTGCTGAAACATATGCATTTAGCAGACACTGAACATTCTGTCACACTGAAAAAGTTACAGAGGACTAGAAGAATTCTTGTTCTGTGCTTGGAATCTCATTTATATTACCTGACACTTGGGTATATATTATGAAAGTTGTTTTTCCCCAGAAAGCAGTGGTTCTAAGTGCACCCATCAGTCAGCTGCCATTTGAGTATCTACTCTTGTGACTTCTCAAATGTGCATAAAGTTCTTAGTCCTGTTAGTAACTAGGTTCTCTCCAGGTATACACTGAGACACAGGGGTTACTAGAGTAACAGG
>NDGN011557148.1:19707-34324 GCA_002564285.1 Tympanoctomys barrerae | reverse complement strand
CTTTCTTTCTTTCTTTCTTTCTTTCTTTCTTTCTTTCTTTCTTTCTTTCTTTCTTTCTGGGACAAAGGTTCTGTAAGTTCCTAAGATGATGAGGTTTGAAATTGTGATCCTCCTGCCTTAGCCTCCCAGGTGCTGGAGCTGCAGGCATGTATCGGGACACCCAGCTCATATGCACCTTTTCTTCATGGCTTCACTCAGCCTATGCAAGTGGGATGCATAGGACATATCAGATAGTCTGAACTCAGGGGCTATAATAGTGAATAAATTAGCCTCCATTTTTCTAAACATGTGTTTTATTGGGGCAAAGTAAGTAAATACATCATGTATACACACACATAGTATGTAAGGTGAGGTAAATGAAATCCAGGGACTTATGGAATAATGAAGTCATTGCTATCAGACAGTGGTGGCTCCATAAAGCAAATCAAATTTGGGTGTCCACATGGAGCCAGGTAGAGCCGCACCTCCTAGAGTACTGCTTCTACCCACTGCTGAAATTCCATAATGATACTATCATGTTATTGGGCATTAACGGTTCATTTATCTGGATTGTACCTTCCAGTTATAAATTGAAGAGGTACTTTAGACTTTGCCAGTCAGTGTCGATTTACAAAGGCAACGATGATAAATGTGCAGATTAACGGGGGAAATTTACTTACTTGGTCATTACACTTAGTGCACGCGATCTCTCAGTGCCCTAATTAAGTAAGGGAAGTAGGAAGAGTTCTGTTTGTCAATACAGAAGGAGGCATTTAGCTTCAATGCGCAAAAGGCAGACAGGGAACCACTGTGATCGGGAGGCAATCACAATGACCGCAAAGGCCCCAGAGAAAGTTTCCCGCACTTGCCTGCGTCAGGTCAGACTTCCCTCCATGCTAGTGTGGGAGGTAAAGAATCAGACTCATTAGCCTCAAGCCCACATTTGACAAAAGCTTCCATTCATCTACACCTCCCACCTTAAACCCCAAGACCTGTGTTACAGGCGAGAAACCCTGGTGCCTATTCCAGCCCATTGCCAGGCTGAGCATCTCATTTGGAGCTCAGGGCTCAGGTTACGGCTTCCTTCTGCATAATAAAAGAAAAGGAACCAAGTCTATGATCCCTGGTAAGAGACCCTGCAGGGTCCCAAGAGCGTGCAGCACAGGGACACTGGCTGAGGACTATTGTGAAATCCGTTCCCAGCCACGTTGAGGGTGTTCCCCTTCAGTTATAAACCTGGCCCACTCCCACCCTCACTTGGGCTCACCATCACCTTCTTCCGCTCAGCACTCACCCACCCCACCCCCTGCAGATCTGGGAGTTCTCTCTTGTCTATTCCCCAGAGACTGCAGCTCAGGATGGGCTGAGACCATGTTCAGTTTCTTTTTGAGTCTATATACCATTAGAGGGAAGAACTTAGCCCACACAGCAGTGCAAGGGTAATAAGTAGATGAACAGATGGGAAAATGGTAGCCCAGACCTGCTCCACACCCAACAGTCAAGGCATAGCATTCCAAGTGCCTAGAGTAGAGATGCAATCGCAAAAGGTCAGAGGTCAAATGATGCTGGTGGGAAAATATAGTCCAGGGAGGAAACGGTGCTGTGCTGTTCCCTAGAGACTGAGGTTTTATTTCATTGTTGTTAAGGCATCAATAAAACAGCTTGGTTAACTTCGACAAACTGATGCAAAAGTTTGCAATAGTGTCTTTAAAAGCCATGGCTTTCCTTCTAGCATGTCAGTAATTTTTGTGTATAGATTCATGGTGCTTATATTTTTAATTGCAGTGGAGGTGGGGAATCCTTGCTAACATTTGAAAGCCCCCTCACTACACAGATAGCTTTTTGGGAGTCCCTGGTAGGTGGTAGTAGGAATATTCTTCTAGCACAGGGGTGGAAAAGATTTTAGAGCTTTCAATGACAATGAACAGCCTGCTACAGCCTGTGAACCTACTGTGCTAGGATATCTGATTTACCCAAAGCGTACCCGGCAGCTCTGATCCCTGACTGGGGGGTTCACGGTATGGACCTGTCAGAGAAGACGTTGGAATGCTCATAGCTGCAGTGCTGAGCTTTTGGGAACTGTGCCTAGGGTGTAATAAGGGACCTGTCAGGTAAATGGGGTTGTGTTGTATTGTATTGCGTGTTTTTAACCAACATCAACAGAAACTGCACAAGAATTGTACCTGTTTTATAGGACAAAAAACTTGTGGTTTGGAGAAGGGAATTGGCTTGTCTAAGAGCTCTCAACCACAAAACAACAGGGCAGAGAACGAAACCCACGTAGTGTTAACTCCTGCACCCAAGCTTCCCACCTCTCACCATCCACCTGTTTGCAGCTGTCCCCCAGAAGCATGCTCCTGGTCCTGTGATTCCTGTGCAGTGTGGCTTGTCTCTTGCTTTCTACGTCTAGTTGTGGCCCACCATCCCCTTTGTACCTCTGTCATCCTCCGTGCTAATCCCAGTGTTCTTCATCTGATTTCTCAAGCTTTTACTTCTTCCCAAATGAAGGTCTCTGACCACAGAAACATCCTTACCAGTGGGTCTTTCTTTGGTGTCCTTAATGACTCTATCAAGCTCACTTAAATTTATGGCCCTACCTGACCCTCGGGGTGCTACTGTAATCACTTGAGGGGCTTTGCCCTATGGAGCTCAGTGACCTTGGATCTAGTTATCCCCACAAAAATGATGTAGGGGAAAGGAGTCGCACCCTGTTTCAACCCCCTTGCCTGATATTTCATATTTGTTCATCTGTCACGTGAGCCGGACAACTACTCCATCTACTTCTGTGATGTAATTTTCTCTGTCTTTGGGTTCAGTCTGTGGCTTGTGTAGATCAAGATGCCGCCAACACATGGGAGAACCAAACACATGCCTGATTTTCTTCCAAGTCTTTGAAGTTTTCACCATGATTCTCCCCTGGAAAGCTGACAGTTCCTTTGCCCTCCCTGTTTGCAAAGTGGATCTCTACTCATCTTCAGAAGGGTCCTCCTTGACCCCAGCCCCACACGCCTCACATTTCCCTTCACATGACAGATGGCTCTTGAGTAATTTCTTGTTCCTTGTCTACTTCAGGAGACTGCAAGCTCCTACAGGGCAGGGTCTCAGCTGCCTTGGCTGTCTCTTTACTTCAGGAGCACAGCATGAGATTGCCACAGAGAATGAACCCAATCAATATTTCTCCAAAGAATGAATATATGTTGCGATTAAAGCTACTAATTCAGGGTAGCAATCCCAGTGACCTCATTTAATAATCTGCCCCGTGGCCTTTCCTTTGGTATTTTCCAGGGATGAACTCTCAGGGCTCTGAGAGAGGAAACAGCCACATACATGACGGAGCTTGTCAAAGAGGCCTCAACCTACAAAACCAGCCAGCTCCAGAGTTGTCTTCCTTCCACTTTCTCCTCACAGTAGAAAATTGCATGGAATGAGGTCCCATGGTCTCTTCTAGAAACATGTTTGAATGTTTCTCACTTAGGTCAACATTGACAGTCATTGGAAGTGGCACATTTAAACTCAAAAAGCACAAGACATTAACAGATCTGGCCACTCAGGGCCCTGCACCCTTTACAAGATAAGCCCTTAAATAAATGTAACATGCCTAAATTGTGTAAATGCCAGGACTTTGGAAGCTACTCATTCCCGTGGCATTGATGGGTCTCTCCCTAGCCTTCTGCCTTTGCACTCACAGAGGACAGAGCTGGGCGGGTGAGAAGTGGGCATCCTGGCACTTGCGCTGTCTCGGTCCCCAGGAAGCCAGGAGTGAATGGAGTAGTGCTCCCAAACTGCACTCGTGTGAATTGCACCTGCCTGCTAAGAGGCTGCTCTTGGGCCCTTGTCGGCCCTGTATCTGACAGGGGTGTTGGCCAGCTGTGTCCACTGCACATCTCGGGTGCTTCTCCCCAAGAAGCTGCTTTGTGTCCTTGCAATCCGCTCTGGGTGTGCATGTATAGCACTCTGTATCCTACTGGCGTCTGTCCATCCAAAGCTTTGCTGTATGCACTGTCTAACTGAGATTCCAATGCACAGCTATGAAGAGGATAAACAGGTACAGTCCCCAAATGCTGCTGGGGAAAGGGAGGCATTAAACAGTTTCCTGGCTGGCCAGGTCTCCTGAGCCAGGGCATCTCTTCCAGACCCACTAAATCTCCTAGTGCACAGGAGCCAATGATGCTGATGCCAGTGGGGAAGTCATTGCCAGGACTATGGCCACTTCTCAGCCATCTTGAACAGGCCCTGCTGAAGTCCCCCCTTCCCTAGGATCACTCTTAAAGTCTCCACGTCTTTGAATGAAGGCCTCGCTGGAATACAACTTCTCATATACTGTCCCTTTGCGAGAGGTGGTGGGGCTGTGGGGCCATCAGGTTCTACTGCCTTAGTGTAGCCTTAGGCAGCTACCTAGAGTGCCTGGCCCACCGTTCCTTCCAGGCACAGCCTATGGAAAGATCAACACACGGAGACAGAGGAGCTCAGCAAGGTGAGTGGTGTCTATTTTCACAACAAGGCTTAGGATTTGCAGCCATGATTCTGAAGCCAAGAATATTGTCACTGGTCCAGCAGCCCAGGCATCCTAACCAGTAAAAATACCAAAGAGAAGGGAATTTTTGACACACTCAGGTTAAGCCATCAGGGGAAGAAACAAAAATCATGGACTGCCTAGAGACTTAGGCACATGCTCCATGTGTACACTGGGTGGGGCTAGAGGTGCTACAGCTCTCTGGCGCCAAGACTTTGGAAACTAGAACAAGAGTCTCTCCCTACTCTTCATCACACTGGCAAAACTCGCAGCTTCTCCTGTACTCTGCCTCCCACTGGCCTGGGAGCCAAAGACGGCATAAAGAGGACCACAGGGCCACCATAAGGACAAGAGTACTACCTCTCCAAGATGCAAGGAGGAGTGGGCACAGCTTCTCTGACTCTCTCTCTCTCTCTCTCTCTCTCTCTCTCTCTCTCACTAATGTCTAATATGAAGAGGAAAACTGGGACTCAGAGACACAATGCAAAGAGAAGAGAAGCCAGTGACAAAAATGGATATTGGAGCAATGCGTCAACAAGCCGGGCAACCCCCAGCCTTGCTGGTAACACCAGAAGCCCAGAGGGAGGCAGAGAAGGAGGTTCCCCCTATGCTTCCACAACACCTTTATGTGGTACTGTGAGCCTTCAGGACTTCAAGAGAAGGGATTCCTGTTATTTTTAGCCACAACATTTGTGGTGTTTTGTTACATTACGTCTGGAAAACTCATACAGGGTCCTTAGCACTCTGCCCCTACCTAGAGCAAGCACCAGGGGCCCTGTCCAGGAAAGCACTAGGCAGAATCTCTTCCATGTGCATGCACTTGTGGGCCATGGGGGTCACACAAAGTACCCCACAGACGGGAAGCTGGAGCACACCTCTCTCCTCCCTGTCGAACCATCCCTGTCTCGTCCTTGGCCTGGTGGGGTGAGAAGGTAAGGTCACAGAACAAAGCGTCCACTGTCTCTGGAGCAGATCCATCTCCTGCACATACAGTCACACGTCTCCATAGCTGCCTGATCTCCAGGTGGCTCTGCAGGGTGCGGGCCCTCTCAGCTGCCTGCGGCTGGCACTCTGACACTAGCACAGGTGCCTGCAGGGGAGCCGCAGCCAGATTTTGGGGACTGAACATCACTCACAGTTGTCCTACAGAGGCAGACGTGGCAGCCCTGGGCCTGTGGCCCTAATTAGCGTAATGGTCATTGTCCAGAAGGAGAGAGGCAGAGGGAGGAGGAGAGCAGCTGCCTCTTTGCTGCAGGTCTCACGGCCTGGTGCCATCTGTCGTAGGGCCTGGCCACCATTCTAAGGGGTCAGGCACTCCAGAAACCAGGAGACAGAACTGGTCTTCATAAGCAGGACCCTCAGAGGACCCTCCTGCTTCTGAGCCACCCTGCTGTGTGTGCAGGATGACAGGATCTGACATTATCCCAGGTGCTGGATTCAGAGGTCCCAGAAGTCCCCACCCCACTTCTTACAAAGCTGTTCCACACACTGAGCCTGCTTTCTGGAGACGCAAGGTGTTTAATCCAGCTCAGCACCCAGTCCCAAGGTCAGTCAGCTGTTGGTGCTTCCATGACCACGTGGCCAACCTCAGCCCAGGCAGGAGCTCCAGACTCGAGGTTGCCTGAGGGAGCCCCTGGACGCAGGCCTGCACATGAGACCAAGGAGCCCTCTGTGAAGGTGTCCCTGGCCTGCAGCACCCCCCACAGAGGCGGTCCCTGAGCACTTTCTGGGGAACCCTCATTTGGGAGGATTCTTTGGGACAGAGCTGGAGGACAGCACCCCAGGGTGGACAAAGTTTGTGGCAAAAAATATCTTGAATAGAAATACTACTCCCACCATTCTGGGGGTACCTGGGGCCTGGAGTGGAGCACAGGAGCCCCGTGCTCTTAGGGTCTCTCTGTCCCCAGCCCCTTTCCATCAGGCTGTCCTCCCTCCCTTACTACAGTTGGTTCCGTACGGAATTGGTTCAAGCTCAGGGCCTGGTCTTACCCCATTCAACCCTGAGTACACAAGGGTCCTAGAGGGCAAGGCCAAGCCCGCGTTCCACAGGATTCCTAGCATCATCAGAGTTCAGGTTTTGGTCCTCGGGACCTGGGACCCCTGGATGCTCCAAGTTGGTTCTCTGTGAAGGGCCTCCGCCTCTACAGTATGTACAGCACCCCCATATAGTGTGGCCTCCTAAATGTATGACGGTTTTATTTATTGATTTATATTTAGGTATTTGGGTGTTTCAGGGTCTCACTACACAGCTCAGACTCATGGTGATCCTCCTGCTTTCAGCCTCCCCAGAACTGGGATTGCAATTGGTCACCACCACACCCAGACTCTGGCTCAACCCATCCTGGGGGTGGGGCTGGTGCAGCGTGTGGTACCAGGGATCAAATGCAGTCCCTGCACTTTGCCTAAGCTTGCCTAAGTGCTTTAGTCCACTGAGCTATCACACCAGCCCTGTGTGATGGCTTTTAAAACTAGCCTTGGTCATGGAGTGAAAGAGCGCAGAATTTGTGCGGAACAGTCAACAAGGCCAAACAAATTAAGAGAGGGAGACAGGGTTCAGGGAGACAGGGTTCAGTCTCTCCTTACTGAGAGCCTGGGAACCGTTTCCAACTCTGCTGAGTCTCAATGTACCACTTGGCCATAGGATGAGGACCTGACGCTGTGTGAGAGAGAAGGCTTTTTGAAAAGTACGAGTGCTGGAACTGGAACTGTCCCCACTATGCAAGTCAGCCTCTGGGAATGTGTGCCATCTAGGCCAGTAGAAACTCCAAGCTGAGCTTCCTTCCCAGGCCTGTGGGCCCTGCACCCACAGTTTGATCTTTGTGAGTCAGCATGGCTGCTAAGAAGCAGCCCTCGTGTAGTGCAGCTGTTCCCCCAGCAAATTCGCCTGTCCTTTATGTGTCTCCCAACATTGTCAGCACAGTGTTAGCTTAAGAAGAGCTTTAATAAAATCATCAGAGAAGACTGGGTATGACATTGTCTTATGTGGTCCCCTCCTCCTGAATGCCAGGCTATCAACTCACCAGGAGCTCTCCGCAGAGTGCTTAGGTGTGCTCACTGCAGCACCCTTGCTTTTACTTTGCTGTGGGCCACAGACATTCTGGTGGCCTGCAACGCCGTGAATATTGGTGCGCCCCAACATTCCTATGTGGCATCTCTAGTGACCAATGTGATGGTATTGGGAGATGGGGCCCCTAGGAGATGACCAGTGTTAGGTGTGGCTGGGGGTGAAGGGCCCTGATCTTACAGGTTTAGTGTCCTTGAAAGGAATCCATCGGGGAGCTCACGCACATTCGCCCTTTGAGAATGCACAGAGGAAGCCGTGGAACAGAGCTCACGGTGGCCACTTGCAAACCAAATGAAGAGGCCTCAGAATGACCCCACATGGGTAGCACCCTTCCTTGGCCTTCCCAGACCTGTAAGAAGGAAGTCTGGTGTTTGTCCGTTCATAACATGACAGTGGTGCACGTCCAAACAGACAAGGAAGGGCTCCTCTGGAATGCGTGCAGCCACCAGCCTTGCTCCCTGGCAACAGTCCTCAAATGCTCCAGCATCTTCCACACCCTGACAGTATCCAGTATCCTGGTTCAATGCAGAATTTGGATGGTTCTGGGCTTACTCAGGCTGCTGCAGCTTCCCTGGGCTACAGCTCCGCACAGTCATATGCACGCCTCTGAGTCCCTTCATGCTCACAGCCAGTGCCACTCTGTGACAGCCACTGGGGTACTCCGGCTCCTTGCCGCAGGCCCCTACATGGGCAGCCTCCCGGGCCCGTGGGTGCCACACCACCAACAAGGCCTGTGCCTCTCCCACTGTAGTCTTAGCTGCAGCTCTGAGGTGAGGCGCATTCTCCTTGGGGCGCACAGGGCACGTTAACGCATGCAGCAAGCACACCATGCCCCTGGCACAGGCTGGCATGCCAGCTGCAGCTCCAACAACTGTCATCCGACATCCTGACATAGATGGGCACCAGGAGCCAGGAGGCCTGGGCCGATCGCTGCTCCCTCCCACCACACCCGGATCCCTGGGCCCAGCCTCCAGCCAAACAGGTGTACGACAGCCTGTTGCAGGTCCTGAGAGAAAGCTCGGGGCTCTGCAGAGGCCTCCGCGGAGAGAACAGATGAAAAGAACAAAGGAGGTTAGGCCTTGGGTTGACAAGCTCATTGATAACAGTTTAGGGGGTGTAGGCCTGCCTGGTGACAACAAATTGCTCCTAATGGCTTTTGCTGCCTGCAGTCCCCAGTCAGAGAGAACAAGCTGTCAGACTGGTCTAAGGGAGGCAACATTCCACTAAGCAGGGGAGCTCTGCCCACTTTTGAAGGACCCCCGAGTCTGCTCTTATAAGGATTTGATGTGGTAGGGATAAATAACAAAGGAGCCCGCATGCAGGACAGTTAGTGTCCTGGTGCCAATAGCTGGTCAAAGTTAGCACCCCAAATGCCAGCCTTGCTGAGGCATGCGAAGTGGATCCAGGTATGTCCTCCCCCATGATAACAATAAGAATTAAGGTTTATGCAACTCTACTGCATGCACCGGAACCCCAGTTTGGAAAGTTCAATGTTCCAAAAGTCACACCAAGGGAGGATGGGTAGGAGCCCCGATTGGAATCCGGGCTGGTCTAGCGACAAACCCATGGCTTCTGTCACTATGTACATCTGTTCCAGAGGTGAAGAGAGGTCTCGAGGAGCACTCTTCCCTGCAAACTTCAGGAACTAGGTCATGAGCCACAGAGAAGAACAGACCATCCAAGCCTCGTCTCTGTAACATGCCGTCATAGCTTGCAACACAAGTCAAAAACAAACAGTACTGGAATGAGCTGGAGGCCAGGGCCACTCCCTACAACAAACCCCTACTTTTATGTCTTCATCTTGTTAGCTGAAAAATGCAGCCAATCCATTGCTGGGGACTGGCTCCAAGGAATGTCAGCCTGGGCTTTTCTCTTCCTTCTAGAAAAGCAAATTCGGAACAAAGACCCTTCCGTCTACAAGAACCTCAGACAGCCCTGTGGGAAGTTTAGGGCAGCAGCTGCTATTGTCCGGTGGACAGTCAGCAGTCAGAGGGCTCTCCGGTGTGTGCAGCTGTGTGGACAGGCACCTGGAGCTCCATGCCCTCCTCACCTGGAAGGCAGCTGGGCCCGCATGGGCCTGCTGCTTTTTCTCCCTTCTCCTGATTTTACTACTGTGGGCCAGTGTGGTGTTCAATGGGGGGAACAAGGTCAGTAACTTCCTTCCCTCCAGGCAGCTGAGGCAGCCAAGTCCTGAGGATTTGGCTGGAAGGCTGGTACGTGGCTGGTCAAGGTTGAATGTAAAAATAAATAAATAAATAAATAAATAAATAAGCCAAATATGAACAGCATAAGGACTCGGGAAACAGGTCAGTGGCATAAACACCTGCCTGGAAAGTGCAAGGACCTGAGTTCAATCCCCAATACCATCAGAAAAAAAAAAAAAGAATGAAGTATGAAAATATAATTGTTAAAGATGGTTTTTCTAGAACAAGATAATAGGCACGTAGGCTGTTTCTAGAAGTTAGCTGCTGGGGTACACAATGGGTATGTGGGTATTGCTGTAGTATGAGTTTCTTAATTCTTTCGGAAATATGTCTAGGAGAGGAGTAGCAGAGTCAAATGGAATATCTATTCTTAGTTTTTGAGAAATCTCCATATTGATTCTCATAGTGATTATAGTGGCGGATATTCCCACCAACACTGCATGAGCATTCTTTCTCCACGTCCTTGCAAATATTTGTTGCTATTATGGTCTTGATGATAACTATTCTACCTGGAATAAGAGAGTTTTAGAGTTGTTTTTATGTTCAGTTCCCTAATGGCTAAAGACAATAAACACAGCAGAGGAGTGAAGGAAGAAAATACAATGCGTATGTACACATAGAGTGGACTAGTATTCAGCGATAAAGAAGAACCAGACAATACCATTTGCAGGAAAGTGGGGGGAACTTGGGGCCATAAAGCTATGTGAATTAAGTCAGGCACAAAAGCTAAATATGCCCATAAATAATAAAGAAATGAATAAAATAAAGGACAGATGGTTTTTTTTTGTTTTTTTTTTTTACAAAAGGAAAACTTTTGAGGTGGGGAAGGAGTTCAAGGGAAGGAAAGTCCAAGAGAGAAGAGTAAAGGGAGGACATTGTAGAGATACGTTTTGGCCAGGGTTACAGCTCAATAGCTCAAGCGCCTGCCTGGCAAACACAAGGCCCTGAGTTTGATTCCTAGGAGGGACAGAGAGAGAGAGAGAGAGAGAGAGAGAGAGAGAGAGAGAGAGAGAGAGAGATTACATATTACATGCAGGTACCAATTCCCTATAACAAACATCACTATTAGATAGTGTAAATATAAGCCAATAAAAACTAAATATAATTAACTCCAAATAATCAGGTGAAGTAAAACAAAGTGAAGCGACACAGAACTCCTGGTGGAATCCCTTGCACACCTACCAGTTTCCCTCACCTGATGTTTCCCTAACTAAATGCTCCATCCTGTAGCTCTCTTCAGGGTGATTAATATGTACCGCACCATGTGGCTGATGGGACAAATGACCACAAAGGTGGCACTTAAAAAGCACCAGCTCTCGCCTTCTATCACGGTCAGGCAGCCGCAGTGCACAATCAGTCCCATCAGGCTGCAGTGGAGTGCGGGTAGGGCCACGCTCCCTCTAGAGAATCCACTCCTTGCCTCTTCCAGCTTCTGTGGGCTGCTGGCCAGCCGTGGCTTGTGGCACCGCCACACTTGTCACCGCCTCCACCGTCATGTGGCTTCTTTTTCCTCTGCAGGTGTCCAGTCTCTGTCAGATCCTGAAAGAATACTTTTGCTTTCAGGATAATTCAAGATCAACTCTGCATTTTGAGATTCATAGTTTACTTATTTCTTATTGTTTCAAGAGAATAAAAAGTAGCAAAAATAATGGAAATGATGCAGAATTTCTCTAAACAAAATGATGGGAATTCAACAATGGTTGTTAGGTCACACAGTGTTGTCTTCAAATAGTGTTGTCTTCAAATTAGTTGCTCAGATTACTAGATTAAGCATGCAGAACTGATCGAAAAATTGGTTAAAAAAGTTTTTAAATAAAAAGATAAGCTCTAAACGGTTCCTTCAATACACCAGTAGAAAAAAATATATATATATATATAAATTCCCAGTAATTCCTTGCCTTCGAACAGTTTTTGCAAAGCCTCTGTCCCACTAAATAACATTCACAGTACCCAGGAATCAGGACCTTTGAGGCCACTGTTACTTTTTGCTACCAACCAGGACAGAGTTAATTAACTGCAGAACCCACATACTGGGTACCTATCAGCTACCCACGTTGCTCTTGAAGATGAATTCATGCATGTGTTACAAATTCTTATGATTCACTGAAGCTCGCAGGACCCAGCTCCACCTTCCCAGTCTGAGAGCGGGTAACTATGCTGCTCTCTGAACGCAAGGGTGTGGAACACCTTTATTTTCCTGCTTGCCCTTTCCCACCTTCGAATGAGTCCTTGAAGAAGGCATTACCTTTTTCTATCTGCTTGTTGTGGTCCAGTTGCTGTGAAGTCTGGAACCCAGGACAGCTGCTGGCCCAGGAGTGTGAAGTGAGTAGTCCTTGGTGACAAGGACAGCATGGAATGTGATTAAGTGCAGTGGACACCTCCTCAGAGTTACCAAGGGCCAGGGGCTTTGTGGAGCCTTCTAACCCACAGGCGGCTCCTCTTGGCATCACCAGCTGGGGTTGCACAGGTAGCGCAGCCCGCCTCTCTCATGCCTCCACAGCCCTTTGAAGTGGATGCTAGTTGTTTTGCACCACCAGGATGTACAGATCACCATGACAACCAAGCCACACCCTGGGCAACAGCTGCCCTGTGCTGTTTAGGGGCTACAACTCAGCTCCACTTCCCAGCATTTCGGAAGTTCACCATGGCCAGAGGAGGGATGTTTTATTCCCTTTTGCAGCTGAGAAAATTGAGACTCGGAGAATTAAATTGCTTGCCTAAGGCCACTCCGTAGATAAGCAGTTAGCCTGGGATTTGAACCTGTGGCTAGGAAACTTCCAAGCCTGGGGTTTTCCCAGTAAACCAGAGCAAGACAAATAACCTAACACAGTTAACCAGTTGGGTTGCAAACTATATTTTTAAAAGTTTTGTTTTGTTTTATTCTTTTTTGTGTAAAGCAATCAAACGAGGAAGGAAAGGGAGAAAAAGCGCACTGTGTTCTAAACTGTGCTCACCCACAGGCCAGATCACTTGCACTGCTAGACATTGGCCTCTCCAGCTGTTCAGCAGATAAAGTTCTGCATTGTCCTCTGCACCCACCTGGAGCACGACTGCCCGTCCTGTTACAGTAAAAAGAGCTCCAGACTGACTCTCCAACCCTGTCTGGCTTTCTAAATTGAATTTGGTGCTGGTTCTTGAAAAACAAACTTCAGGGCTCTGCGTCTGTCCGCTGCTGGCCGGGCACATCCCAGACGCTGCCATTTGGCTCCCCTGTCGCCGCTTGCTAGATCAGTGAGCTCGAGACAGCGAATGTCAGGCAGGAGGGGATCTGTCCAAACGCCTCGGCATGGGCATGGCCCCAGGGTTCTGCATAGAAGTGGGATGTTCCTTTGCTGTTCTTTCTCTCGACTCTTCAAGAGTACTTCATTCACCTCCAAAGTGAAGGGGGTTATTTCCGACCCCCCCTCCCCCTCCCCGGCGCTCTGGTGAGCCGTGCCAGCGCGCAGATGATTGTTCTTGGCATCGCGATATTTGGTGGTGTTTTTCTCAACAGCATTAAGCTGAAATATCGTTTTCTGGGGATCGCTGCCCATCAGGCACTTAATTACATACAAAATTAGATTTCCTCGTGGTTTCACCAAAAGCCCAGGGCACTGGGATAATTACTAAGAGAAAAGATAAAAGTGCGGAGCTTATATCCCAAACTGTCCTGCCAAGAAGCATTCAGCAAAAGTAGGGTCCGCTCCGCTGTAACGCTCACCTCTTCAGTAGCTCAGGTTTTACTGCTGACCCCTGTTATGCCCCTTTGTGGCTCAGAAGGGCACAGATTTTGTTGTTGTTGTTGTTTTTTATGACCCACTGGAGAAGACTGAAGTCCCCCGTGTTTCCCTGGCTTGCCCAGTACCCAGCGTGTCCTCCCTTGCACCTTGTTGGGGAATCTCTAGAGAAGGCTACTGTAGCTTCCCAAAACTTTTAGTGGGGAAAAAAGACAAATGAAGCAGAAATTATATGTGTGGAAATTCGGAAGTGGACAGACCTCCCTGAGTTGTAGGTGCCTTGCCCAGAGGATGGGCAGTGGGTCTTCCCTTTCATGACCAGTGTGAGAACATCTATACCTGGTGATTGGCTCAGTCCCCAGCATTTGCTAGCTGCAAAAAAAAAAAAAAAAAGTAACAGAATAGGACAATTGTTTTTCTAGGATCTCACAGAGGCAGGCATGTCTGTGCCTTTCATTCAGGCTGGTGGCCTAACAGCTCAATTTTCAATCCACTTTTTTTTTCAATGCCCTGCCTCCCAGCTTCCTCTGCATGAGAAGGCTGGGCTTTGGCTCACAGCCTTTCCGTGAAATGGGAGGAAGGTGGGATTTGGAAGAGCTGCCCTGACCCTGAGAACCTCACCTACACAAGATTCCTCCTCTCTTGCCTGAAGCAATCTCCATACTAGAGAAGCTCCTGATGGCAGTGATTGACCATTGCCCCCACTGTTAGGGGACATCAGGGCTAAGGAAGAAAGTACTTTGATGTGAAGTGACAGGGCCAGCCCTGCCACAGCCTTTGCTGCCCGTCTCCTGCCATGACCTGGTGGAAATTCCACCACTCAGAGCCAGGCTCTTCCTGGGAAGCAAAAGACCACACACTCTGCCCCCTGCAGGCCACGAGGACCAGTGCAGGGTAGGAGCCAGGTGGCCGCTGATTGGGGGCATCATCCGGATATCCATAGCATCCACATCCTGCAGCCTTGGCGGCAGCCAGATGAAGCTGTACGCAGTTTAAGGGCCAATCTAAGTAAGCGGGCGCACACAAAGACACGATACCTCTGGAAGGCTGGAGGCAAGATTCATTTAAACAGCTTCCCCTGTCATCGGTGTCACCAAACTGAAGCTTGTCTTGTTTACCGGATGAAGGTTTCACACTGTGT
>NDGN011557148.1:0-10035 GCA_002564285.1 Tympanoctomys barrerae | reverse complement strand
TGTGTGTGTGTGTGTGTGAGAGAGAGAGAGAGAGAGAGAGAGAGAGAGAGAGAGAGAGACTGAGGCACAGATGGGAGGAAACAGGCAAGGCAGCCCAAAGGCCCCAGCCACTCTCCCGATGGCTTGCGAAGCCTCTTCCTTCCTGGGGCATCTCAGGATGCTGGCCTTTGTCTAGAAAATCAGAGCCTATCCTAGGAAGGGACATCACTTGTGCCTGGAAAGATCCCTGGATGCCCACAGCCAAGCCCTGGCCCCTCACAATCCACTCTAAGAAATCCCAAGAAAAGCACATCAGCGCTGTGATGGAGCACGGAACCCATTAGACAACGATTAATATTTCACAGCTCCGTCTTAATTGCCAAAAAAAAGTTCATTTTTGAGACAAAGTTTTGTTTTTTCATCTTTATTTTTAAACCCTTAACATAATGACTGAATGGCTAATATGAAGCGGATACATTTTTTAAAAGATGTCTTTGAAAAGCCATTCAAAGCTGAACCCGCACAGAGGAGCGCAGCCCTGGGAGAGGGCGCGGCAGAGCCTGGCAGAGAGCTGCCCCCGCCGTGCCAGCTCCGCGCGCTGACAGAACAAGTGTTGCATGAGATGTGAAGGATGACTGTGGCGGCCTGCAAGCCCTGGAGCAGGTGTTGCTCGTCCTCGTTTGCAGTGGAGCGTGGCCCCCGGCTCAGCGAGCCGCAGCCAGCGCCTGGCAGCCCCTCTTGTACCTGCGTGCAGAGAGGCCCTAATGATAATGGATGCGGGCCGATTAGCCAGCCCATTTGGAATGGCGCGCTGTGGCCCGGCGCTGGCGCAAGACGGCGGCTGGGGGATGGGGGGGCAGGGGGGGCAAGGGGGATGCCAGGATCCCTGGGGGCTGGGGGCTGTCCCTTTGGTCCTTGCGTGCAGGGTTGGAGTGAGCCGTGGCTCTCTGAGAGAAGATAGGACTCACCTGTACCCAGAGGAGCATTGATCCCTATTTAGCGATGCATAAGCATATCTGCCCAAGGCCCACTCCCACGTGCATGGGTAGGAATGGTTTGCTGGGGTGTGGAGCCCTGAGTGCACCCCTATTTGCTGTGCTCTTCAGGGGACCAGCCCCGCCTGAAGCACGCTGCTGCCTGCTCTTGCTTGTGCTCCAGAGCCAGCTTATGCTCAGCTCTGTGGGCGTCTTCATGGGTTTAGGCCTCGGCATGGCTAAGTCACCAGCGTGGGCTCAGATCTCAGCCCATCCTCAATACCGCAGCCACCTGGGTCCACTTCCTGATTTGCCTGTGCTGCAGACAGCACCCTGCCTGTAAGATCAGGGGTGCTAGTGTCCCTGCAAACCAGAAGTCACAGTCATTAAATGAGGTTTAGAGTAGAAAATCAGCATCAGCGCTTGTGCTTACATCAATAGATGTCAGTTCCAATGTGGTGGCCACACAGGAAGGTTTTGTAGGTCCTGTCACAGTGGTGTTGCAGCTGGAACCTCGTAGAAGTCCCTTCTCAGGAATGCAGGTGGTCCCCTTTCAGATCAGGTGCGCAGCCTCTAGGACAGGCATGTGGCATCAGGAGCTGAGAACAGATCCCTGAAGGGCCAGGGAGACCTCCCAAGGGAGGGTCTCTAGGGACCTCTTGCTGCCCACTGGAAGAGAAAGGAAGCTGCTGGTATCGCAGCTGCAGACCCAGCCTCTCTGGGCTCCGGCCAGATTGCAAGGGCTCAGCTTCCACCCACCGAGCAGTGACAGGGGCGCCATGCAGGTGCTCAGGGACCCCCCATAGCCAACAGCAAAGTCAACTCTGTTTCCACTCTTTGTGTTCAGGCAGCTGAACTAGATGCTTGAGGGCGTACTCACAAGGTAGCTGTCAGCCCTTCCAGGTATCAC
Source organism: Tympanoctomys barrerae (assembly GCA_002564285.1). NCBI lineage: Eukaryota > Metazoa > Chordata > Mammalia > Rodentia > Octodontidae > Tympanoctomys > Tympanoctomys barrerae. Next base: position 8,172 of record NDGN011557148.1, on the reverse strand, counting down.
AAGCAGGAGGCCCCTCCCCATCACTTTCCTCTAGTGTTTGGAAACACTATGTCTTCCCACCAGTGGGTGGGAAAGAAAGGACCTCAAGTGATAAGGGAGATGCTTCGGAGGCTGGCAGGGGGGCAGATTTCCCCAGCTCCATCCATGTGGAGCCAAGCTTTGGGATCCGCTTCCCCATGCACAGAATGAGAAGACTGAAAAGGATATAAATTAGAGCCCTTCCAAATCTAAAATCAGTGGTCAGTAGGAGTCCAGTGTTGGTGAGTATTGACCGAGAAAGTGCATGCAACAGTATTCATCAAGAGATGGTACATAAGCTTTTGAGCACCTGTGGCTTCAGGTGACAGTGCCAGGCAGGTGACCGAGACGGGCCCAGTGCAGATGCTGAAGGGGCAGCCGGTTCCTGTAAGCATGGGTTCAGACTATGTATAAATTCTTGTCACCAACTTGTTTTAAGAAACTAAATGGCTGATTGGTAGCACCTGTGTTTATTTTGTAGTGTGTTTGGGGCATGGGGCATTGTGTATTGGTGTTGTTTGCTCCTTGGATACATGGACTGAGTAGAAGCACTTTCTCTGAGAACATCCTATGTGTTAACAATGAAGCGACTTACATGGGCTTCTTAGAGATGCCTTTCAAAGCTTTTCACGTTGTTTCACAGTTCATTTTTTTTTCATGTATTTAGCACATTGTGTAGTATTTAGTGTAGTCTGATCTCACTACACACATAAGACTTGGAGTGATCCTTCCTGTTTTTCAGCCTCTCAAGTGTTGGGATTACAGGCACACACCACCACATCCAATCTCAGGGGTGAGGTTAGCACAGCACACCTGGGATCAAACCCCCAGCCCTTGCATCTGCCGAAGCAGGAACTTAAAGCCGCTGAGCTACCTGGCTGGCCCTCCCTCTTCATTATTACATATAAAGCTTCCTTAGCAGTGAAGAAGGGAGAGAGGGGAGATGCCACCTGAGCCCTTCTGCACTGTGTAGCATGGCTTACTCAAAGTCTTATGAATTATGTGCATAGTCAGCCTTCTAACTAAGGGCAGTGAAATCCGCCTGGCTTACGAACCCCCCTTCTATGTTGAGCCCCACTTAAGTGCTGGCCAGTTGTGAGCCCTTGGAAAGAATAAATTATTTTTGAAAAGGATTGCTATGGTTTGTGTCTAGTTGTCCCCCCAAAGCCTCATGCAGTCATGGGGTGGGGATTCCTAGAGTTTGAGATTAACTTATGATCCACTAGGATTATGGGTTTTAGTACTACTGGGATTATGAGTGTGAGTACTTCCCCCAGCCTGGGTTGGATAGCCTGAATGTTACATAAGAGAGGTAGAGAGATAGACTTCCTCTCTGTTACCATTGTTCCTGCTACTCCTCCCTTGTGCTCTCTTGCTCTTTGCCAGCACCATGAAAGGTTACCTTCTGCCATGTGTTGCTCTGCTTTGGACCCAGCTGAATATGAACTGACACCTCCAGTGACCGTGAGCTAATTGAACATTTCCTTCCTTCATTTTGGGTGCCAGGTATTTGTCCCAGCAAGGAGAGAAGAGTATCTGAGACAAGGATTCACCCTCTTGCATCTTAGGAAGGCAGCTGCCTACCTGTGGACATGCTCAAATTATTTTAACCTGCAAATAACTCCATAGCAAGTTGAGGCTGAGGAAGAGAGGAGCCTAGTGCTTGTCAGAGGGCAACCAGGAAAGTGACCAGCAACTTGGAAGTGGGACAAGGGCTGGAATGGGCTTTGACCACAGAACCGCACAGGCCCAGGCCCTCCCTGTGCTGAGCGGGGCGACTGGGGCAATGCAGCCGGAGAAGCGCCGGCACCTCCTCCCACCCAGGGGCATCCACAGAGCATCAAGACTCGCTGACCAGAAATAGCTCATGCTCCCTAGGATCCGGGGCCAAAGCTGTCCTGGGCCCTGAACACGGCATCCACAGCCGCGAAGGCCTCTGCTAGCAGCATGCAATGTCTCAGAAACGTCTACACCACGCACAGTATATCAATAACCAATACGGGAGCAATTTAACTTCTTAATTTATGGCCACAACAACATTTTCAAACTGATCATAAAATATCCCCCCGCTTGAGGTCTCAGGGTTCTATATTGGGAATTCAATGACCATTAAGGAATGAGGGAGTGGTTTATGGGGCATCTCTAAGGGAACAGTGTTAGTACAGTAAAAGTTAGGTGATGCAGAAATAAAGATGGTGATGTTTACTCTCCAAACTCCAAGTAGAACAATACTGTATATCTGCCTCTTCCATTTGCCAAGCAAGCAGAGTTATTATTACTATTGTTGTTTCTCATAGAAAACGTGGAGGTATTATGGTTACCAAATATGGGAATATAATTATTGTGACTTGTCATAGAGGCAGCCACCAGTGCACACAGCCTGTCGTGTTCTGGAACTGGCTAGTATGTGCACGGTCCTGGCCCTGCTTTCCTCCTGTCAGTCCTAACCTCAGCCTGAGTGGAGTCCTCCAGCCCAAGCACGGGTGATGGCAGAAGCCCTTTGGCCCTCTGTTCTGAGCGTGTGCTCAGCCAGTAGATGAAGTACTCCATGATCCTGGTGCTCGGAGGTCACGCCCTGTAGAGAGAAAAAAGCAGTATCAACAGGCACTCAAAGGGAAAGACCCCTCTGCCCACCCCAGCTCCTGTCTTCCCCCTTGCTGAGATGCCAGCCAGCCCACCAGGGCCTCTCAGTCTACTCTCCAAAGCCTTTTGCATTCCTTGCTGAATACCTAGCAGTGACCCTCTCTAGGACAATGTGGGCTTCTGGTATAGTCTACTCACAGCTGTCACAGTTGTCTTGTCAACCATCCCATTTTATGGATGAGGACATGGAGCTCAGAGAGCCCACATGACTGTTCCAAAGCTATAGAACCATCCAGAGAGGAGTCCAGCTGTGTATTCACAGTGTCCAGCTCCTAAGCTTAGATTGGGGTCATATTTTCACCCACAAAAGGAATCTTCAGCACAAAAGGAATATTCTAAATACTCTACCTCCTCCCTTGAGTCTTTCCCTGATGCAGAGATGTCCTCCGTGCCAATCCAGCCCAGCCCCAAACAGGGAAGTGACATTGCCTGAGTTGTATGACTTGGTGTGGTGGACACCAAGCTCCTGGGCAGATAAGTGTCAGAGACAGAGATGGCCAACATGATGAAATAGCCGCACTCCTCACCAAGTTGCGGTCCAATACCCAGGACATACGGGTAAGTAACCACCGACTAAGAAGGACTTTCTTAACTCAAAGGAAAAGCCAGCATGTTCCTCTAGTTTCTTATTCTTTCTAAGGGAGCCAGGAAGAAAAGTGAATTAGGGCTGCTAGCTCCAATCATCCATGAGATGACTAAATAATAAATATGTGGAGAACAAAGACATTTTGTATAAAATGTGGCTCACAGTGTGGGTTGGAAACTCAGACTCCCACAGCACTTAAATCAGTGGCAGGAGCGCTGCAAGCGGAGGCTGGGAGGAATGGTCCCCCTCTCTGGGGCATGCATGCAGGTCCATGTGAGAAATGCTCGGGAGAGCCCGTCTATAGGACAACCAGAGAGGAGCAGGGCTCTGGGAACAATCAGGAACTGGGAAAGAGGCTCACAGGCTCAAGTTAAGCCTCAGCAGCCAGAGCCAAATCTGGGTTCGGGTTGGTCTACTAAGGAGGTTCAGGCTGGCGGCCTGGCATCTGACCAGCCTTATGGAGCCCATCACCAGAGAACAAGAAAGAGGATGCAACTGAAAAGGAGGCATCAGAGGCTGGTCCTGGCTGCAGAGACCCTCTGGATGCCAGACATGGCTACTGCATGTGGACCTGCCACCTCTCTGGTGGGTGGGTGCCTTTGAGAAGAACAGCCATGAGTAAATCCATCCCTTGTGTGTGTCACCTCAGAGGTCCAAAATCCTCCTTCCTGTCTACTGAGGGGCACTGTAGAAAATCCCTGAGAAAGCAGAAGGTCACCGAAGAGGTGAATGGAATCTTTAATTCACTACCATCCTAGAATATTGAGTCTTGTCTAGAATTAGAATTCAAGTAAACCCCTGTGGCTTGGAGAAGCAGCCCCAGCAGGTCCTGGTTCTGTAGCCTTGGGAAGACGTTACCCACCTGGCAAGACAGCCCAAAGGACCCTGTAGGGTGGTTGTGAGGGTCGCAGAAGGCAGCAGACACAACTGTGCCTAGCAGGATTGTCAGTAGTGTCACCATTTCATCATTCATCTTAACTTTGTTCAAAAATATTTTACCAGTCCTACGAATCTGATTTCAATGGACACCTGCACAATTTTTTATTTAAACTACTGACATGGACATTTCCACACTGTCATGAGGTAACTCCATTATGCATGAACAACCTTGAAAGTCACCCGGCAGGTTCCCAGCTTGCTGCTGTCTCTGTTGGCCAAGATGGGGTCATTGTTTGGTAGGCACAGCTCTGCCCTTGACGGAGTACCTAGTGTGGAGATCAGAGACAGGGTCTTCCCTTGGGCAGTGGCTGCCATGGTCCATTTTAGAAGACCGACTCTGAACACAGCCAGCAGAGGAGTCGCCCAGAGAGACTGTGTCACGAGCAAGCCAAGTTGTTCCTGGAGACAATTTCCAGTAGAAGCCCAAACCCTGGGCCCCCTGACGTCCAGGCTGGGAGGACGAGGGTCTTCTGTGAGAGAGGAGCAGCCCCAAAGGGCACAATCTCACCCTGTCACGCTCACTCAGTGAAAGCATCTGATGTCTCTTTATGTATTCACAAAACAGGGTTTTATCAGGCGTTCCCAAGAGTCTATGTTCTGAGGTGTGACAAGAGTACTTGCTGTCTTGGTTACTTTGCCCTCATTACTGGGACAAAATACATGACACCAAAAATTAAGGAAGAAAAGGTGTATTTAGCCCCAGTTAGTGGAGGGTTCAGGCCATATTCGGCTGGCTCCAAGGCAGAGTGGAACATGGCAGAGGACAACAGTTTATGGTGGGGGAAGACAGCAGAGCAAAAGGAGGAGCGGCAGCTGCAGCAGCTGACAAGCCCCTCTCCCTTCCTGATATTGTACACAGATTATGCACTCCAGGACGGGTGTAGCACTCATACCCATAATCCCAGCTTTGGATCATGAATTCATCACAAACTCTAGAAGCCTGCATGAGGCTTTGGGGGGACATGCACACACGACCATAACACTTGCCAAGAGGCAGAAGCAAGGCAAGCCACCTCAGAATATGGTACAGCTGAAGGGGTTGCCCCTATATGGTTCAGAGCCCACCCCAGCAAACCCTCAGTCCCTGCATCTGAAGCCAAGAACTGTGCTTTGGTGTTGCACAGAACTGCCACGGCAAGCTGGGGACAGATCCCCAGGTGATGCTCCCTGTATGAATAAAGGGACAAGTGAGATTATCATGGAGAGTAGCTAAGTTCATGGTAAGTACCCCTGGCAAAGGGGTGGGGGACACTCCACGTCAATGAAACATGCAGTCCCTAATGGGCCTCTTTAGCCACAGAAGCCACCCCAGTTGTCCCTAATTGCTGCCTATGTCAACCCCTAAGCCTTTCCACCTTTCTAGCTCCTCAGCCATATAACTATGCATTCTGTGCTAATTAATAAAGAAGAATTCTTTCATAAGTCACAAATGCATCACCTCAGGAGAAGGTTTCATTTCATGGGCTTTGACTGGCGTCTTTTGGTAGGCAGCCATTAGATCACATTAAGGCAGGGCAAGAGGGGTCTGAGGCAAGAAGAGGGCAGGCAGGGAGGAGGAGAGGTCCAGGCTGGGGCAGGAGGAAGCGGAGCCAAGACAGAGATGGCAGTTCAGTCTGCTAGCGAGGTGCTAACATCGCCTCCCTTCTCTCCTCGAAGCCCTGCAACAGGCAAGTGCCCTCATTCCTCTGAAAGGGACAGAACCAGATTCCCTGGGGCGTGGCTGAGTGTGGTGAGCATGGCCTCAGGAAAGGAACTAGAAACTACATTGCAAGCCACACCTTCTCTCTGACAGGAGAAGGGAGGAGGTGATAGAACAGCCCTTCTCCACCTCTGAGCTCTCTGGTTTCGCTTAGAGACCCTGATGCCCTGGTTGCACGTGGCCCCAGATGGTGACTCCACAAGCACAGGGGAGATGAGTCAGCACAGGACTTCTTTCCCCGTCCTGTGGGGGTGACGCAGCCAAGAACTCCGGGCCATCTAGCGCCCAAGCCAGAAGCCCTGCTCAGGAGCATGTGTTACCTGAGGCACAGTAACCACAAGGACACCTTGGGATTATGGAACCTAATCTGTGGTTGCCAGGAGAAGGAAGCCGGTTCTGTCACCAAACCCTCAGACGCCCAGGTCCCCTGCCGCAAACCGTGGTGTCTGATGACATCATCCCTCCCCTCCCCCAGGGCTGGTGCCACCTCGCCCTGCAATAGCTGAGTCTCTTCTGTTCCCTGGGCCCACCGCTCCCTCACAGCCACCCTTGTACATTCTGCCTAATTATTATTTTGTGCAGTTTTTCACAGCAGAAGGAGAGAAGCTTAGGAGAAGAGAAAAGAAAGCTGAAACCTTTGTAATGAAATTTTAAAATCACAGGGCTCCTGCCGTTAATATTCTCCTAGTCTCCTAAAGCATCAAATATTGTTTTATCCTACAACTAATCTCAAATGTGTGTCTATCTCACAATATTTGGACACAGTAACTGGGAGCTCAGTCTTAAGATAACAGCAATGGCAGCCAAGAGTGGTGGGCACACCACCAGGCTCTACACAGTTAATTGGTCACTTTGTCCAGCAGAGCTATGGGGGTTCTGGTCCGTTCCAGTCATTAAAAGCCGCCAGAGTCTCCCCCACTTTGAATCCATGGCTGTCCTCCTGTTCCATGTCGCTTTTAAGCACCTGCTTGCCCAGCATCCTTGCCTCTGACTGGAAGCTTCTGGCCCTTTGATGAGGACTTGGATAATTTAATCAACGTTCTTTTGTCCTCTCCGTCAGGAGGAGGTGCTCGGCTCACTTTGGGGGAGCGTCGTGTTGCAGTACACAATTGCTCCAGCTTGTAATAAACCTCCCCAGTGCCTCAGCACGACAGGGTGTTTATCTCAATTAATGCATTAATAACGCCACCCAATTGCCAGGAAAATCTGACACAGATGCCCGTGAGGAGGACCCAGGCAGAGCAGCTACCAAATGGGAAATCTGAACCGCATCTTCAAATAGTTTGGTTTTGTTTGGTGAGTTGCATTTTTCTATTGATTGCACACATATGCAGAGAGAGAGAGAGAGAGAGAGAGAGAGAGAGAGAGAGAGAGAGACAGAAACAGAGACAGAGAGAGAGAGAGACAGAGAGACAGAGACAGCGAGACAGAGACAGCGAGACAGAGACAGCGAGACAGAGACAGCGAGAGCGGGCGCATAAATGCCTGGAAATACTGTCAAAACTAAACAAGGAAAAGAACAGCAGATCACACTGAGCAGGACCATGTGAAGACCCGCACAGAGCAGTGGCCTCCCGAGTGGCCTGGCCCTGCGTTGCAGAGAGGTGGCCAGGTGGACCTATAAGAGGGCCGCTCCTAGGCAAGGACATGCCTCTCTCCCACTGAGTGCTCTGGCTGGAAGGGCTGTGGCTTTTCCCCACAGCCACCAGCACCTCACGACCATGCCAGCAGCATTTGTGTTCTTGCCATGTATTCAAGACACAGAGAAGGTACTTCCTTGCGCCTTGTCAGTCTTCCTGTCTCGGGGCCTCGAGTTGCAACACCCCCCTTCACGGATCGCTCAAGCTCGTGGTGGCTGGATGAGAAGGAAAAATTTCCATTTCTAAGCCCACGGTCCCATGCCCTTGCAGCTGCCAGGATGTCTTTTTGCATAATAGACACAAACAGAGCTCAAAAATCATACTTTGTCAGAAAGAAAACCACTCTTTTAGCCTCAGATAGGACCCTGAGCCCCATGGACTGGTTTTGAGGGTAGCAGCCTCACATAAAAATGTATTCCTGGCCCAACGCTAAGGACAACCTGCCTAGGGCCACCCGGCCTTCTTGAGACACCCAGCCTGCTTTGCACCTGCCCCCCACCTCTGCAGATCTCTGTCTCCTGCAGGCTGTGTGCTGTCCCCTGGGATGCGCGGTTGCCACGCCTGGTTCTGAGTTCATGGAAGCTCAGTGTGGGGAGGCTGGTTCTTCATTCTCCACCAAACCCTTCTGCTCTACCTGCGAGGGCACA
>NDGN011557146.1:0-12286 GCA_002564285.1 Tympanoctomys barrerae | reverse complement strand
GGGCAGAACCAATTGTGTCCCAGGGCGGGACCCCCACCAGCCGGAAGTGCATGGGGAGTCACCGGAAGTGAACGGGGAGTCATCAGGAGTCATCGGGGCAAGTTGACACAATGTATCAACCACTACAATCACTATGAGTCCAATCTAGTAGTGAGATGCTGAACACCCTGTAGACACTTCCCTAAAATACAAAAATTAGTTAATTAATTAATCAATGAAAATGAGTACTTAATTTTAATGATATTGATTCTAAATTAAACTAATGATTTTCAAAGGGCTCAGCAGATTAAAGTACCTGCAAGCAGGCACAGAGCCTTGGGGTTCGATCCCTGGGCCTGCCGGGCCAGTTCCAATCCTGGGGTGTGTGTGCTGAGACAGCAATTGAGACTGGGCGTGGTAGTGCCCCCCTGTAATCCCAACTCTTGGGAGGCTGCAAATAGGCAGATCACTATGTGTCCAATGTAGTAGTGAGACACTGAACACTCTATAAATCCATCCCTAAAAAATACACAATAAATAAATAAACTAATGATTTTCTATTAGCAATGTTTGATCTTTTGTTATAGTTAAAATAGAATTGATATGGGCCACGGAGATAGCTCAGTAGCATAAGCGCCTGCCTGCAAGTACAAGGTCCTGAATTCAATCTCCAGCCCTGCAAAAACAAAAAATGGATAGATGATTTTACTTAGGGTTAAATTCAATCAAACAACCTGTTAAGCATGTTTTCATTGTCATTTGTTCTTGCTATCGGAAAACGTGGCTGTGTCCAGGAAAAAAATTAGAAATCTCATCCTGACCTCCACATGAAAAAGAGGACTTCGTACATTTTAGGCCAAAAGCTCCCAGATAAATCCACAGTCGCTTTTGCCTGCATGATTCAGATATTTATTATGTGATATTATCTTAAATTTTGTTTTCCACATCTGCTTTGGACAGCAAAGTCTTAGAAGCTTAGGTTTAAAAAAACTATAAAGTGACTATTTTTAAACAGTTTTTGGTAATGTTATATCTTTCTCATCCTTCATTGTGTTTTTGGAAATAAATCCAAGAGGCTGTCTGTGCTACAAGTAGCACAGAGAATTCATTTAGAGCAAGGCTAGATATGTAGTGTGAAATGAGAATGTAGGGATGTCATACCTGAAATGCCATGACATTTTGGGAAATAATTATTGATAAAATAAAAAAAAATATTTTCTTGTACACTTTTATTTGGACCACCTAACAGTCACAGTATGCTGCACACAGGCATATGATATATGTTCATACACAAACATGTAATCTGCACTGTGTCAGGGCTGGAGATTTGGCACAGCGGTAGATTGCTTGCCTGGCAAGCTAGAAGCCCTGGGTTTGGTCCTCAGCACCAAAAACAAAAAATTCAACCTCTACTAAAAAACAATTCAACCAAAAAAATACAGTAAAATAAAAAAAGACCAAAAACAAACAAGGCAACTGCACTGTGTATAATGCATTCTCGCATCTATATTTGTGCTTGTGTGCATCATGTAGAAATGTGTGTGTAAGTTCTTACATTTGGTAGGTAGGTATTTGAAGTCATTAAACTTTGTTTTGGAAGGAATCTTCAAAGTTAGTTTCTATCTAACAGAGAAATATTTGAGGAACTTACATCATATCTGTCAATGGTGCAGGTAGTGAGGGTGACAAATGAGATAGGATTATTCACAGGAGCTTTTCTCCTACAAATGGGGACATTACACTCATCTGCCTTTTTTAAAGATCAGGGCAAGGCAATTAGTTTAAAAGGGACAGGACAGAAATAAAAGATGGTGAAGTGAGATTAAAGACTTCTTAAAGCACAGGAGAACTCCCTGAGATCAGCCTACTTCATGTCTGTCTGTCTGTCTGTCTGTCTGTCTGTCTGTCTGTCTGTCTGTCTCTGTTTCTCTCTCTGTCTCTCTTTCTGACTCTGTCTGTTTCTCTGTGTCTCTCTGTCTCCCCTCCACCACTGGGCTCATTAACATTTAAAAGGGCATGTTCCATCTTTCTTACCAACAGATTTCATTTTGACGCACCATAAAAAGAATTTTAAAATCTTGACAGAATTCACAGATGGTAAGTTCACATCTTTGGTGACAATAAACTAAACACAAAACAGTCATGTGGCTTTAATTTTGTTATTGTTCAGTCCATGCTCACACTCGCTAGCTTAGAACGCTAGAGCTTAGTAGAACCAATATGTATAATCAATAAGAAAAAGCAGAAATTGTTACTCTGTAGGTTCCTTTATTTACTCAAGACAAAAATTTGATATTTGATTACAGTGCAGAGCTGATAACCAAAAAAGCACATTTCATGATTTTAGAATTCTAGTACCAGATGGGCAGCTGAAAGATCCAATTGGTGGCAAATGATTAATAATGAATATGTTAATTTTTTTAGAAATTCCAACTGAAATGATCTCACGATGGCATATCTCTGTGACATTATAAACAGAATAATCTCTCCTAGAAAATTAAAGATTCAGAACTAAATGAAAGAATGTAAATGTCTGTGTAGGGTCATAATTTATGGTGTAAAGAAATCCTACAGGCTTCCTGCTGAGCTATATCGCCATCCCTTCTTTTTTATGTTGAGACAGAGTCTCACGAAGTTGCCCCGGGTGGGCTGGAACTGGGGATCCTCCTGCCTCAGCCACCCACACTGGTGCATTTGATTACAGATGTACCCCACCATGCCCAGCCTGTGAAAATAATTTGAGTTTACAAGAAAATAATTGCCTGGATTTCTTAGTCTTGATTTGCTTGAGTTAGGGGTAGCTCCGTGGTACAGCAATACCTAGTACCTACAAGGCCTCAGGTTTAACCAACAGTATGGAAAAATAAGTATTTTGGATTCAGTATAGATCTGAATTATGTTTGTTAAGCCACGTAATACATAAAACATATTAATGTGGATATTGTGTACACTTATGTACTTAGTGCTTTTAAAATCATAAACTAAGTTACACTCTTAATGGTAGTTGAAATTTAAAATACCGAGGATGTTACATTTCTGCCTGGTATATTGACATCATGTCCTCCCGGGGTGTTTCATTTGCTGTCTTTACTACTGCGTGTTACTGAACCTCCTGGAGTTGTTCTTGCCAAACTGTGTTACTTGACCTCTTGCTATAAATAGATATGTATTAAAAAAAGAAAAAGAAATCCAGAGAAGATTTATCATGCAAAGCAAAGAATTATCTTTTTTATTTCTTTAAACTTTAATGCTAATGGAAACAGTTTAGTAACTCTTGTCCTTTTGATCCTCTGGAATCCCAAAACATTTTATTGTGGGCCCACATCAAATTAATCAGCTTTATCATAGGTTTCTTGTGTGCGTGTGCTTCCCGGTGTCCCAAGGCCTCTGAGGACGGGAAGTGCATCTCTCTGTTCGTCCGTCCACTCTCAAGGTAGCATAATATTCGTAATGCAGTGGGAGCTAAGGAAAGTAAATATAGAATCAGTTGCCACAGTGATGAGTTCTGTGTAATCACAGTAGCACTCTAGCTAAACCCTGATATAAACTTGCAAATACCGTTTTGTCTGAGTTACCTGTAACACCCCTCCTTGATGCAGCGGAGAAAGGGCGTGCTGCAGCCGCTCTGGGCACCTACAACCAGGCAGTGATGCCTCATAGCACGCGCTCGTCTTCTGCTTTGAGTGAAAGATCCAGTGATTGCACACAGCGCATCAACACAAATGATCTGGATCTTTACATCTTATATTTTGGATGCTCTGAAGGAATTTATCAGATTTTTCAGGTGAGATATTTTTACCCAAATAATCATCTCTTGAAAACATGAAGTTCCACATCCAGTGTACCCTCATCAGAATACAGGTAAAAATATGACAGTACACAAAGCAAAGACATTTCTTCTTTTGACAGTCTCATTTTATCTTAAACCGATTCCTAAGAAAGTGTCTGATAACATGTGTCTGGCTCTTCTTCCATTTAGGAAATGAGGACAAAGATTTAAAGTTTTCAGATGAGGAGAACAATGAAAAGATTAGTGTAATTTAATTTCCAGAATAAATAAATTTATAGTTCAATGAACCATAAAAAAGAGAAATAAATATGAACACTTTTTTCCAACTGAAAATTGTGTCCCACTCCCTCTAAAAGATAAACACAAACATACATTCACATGCATGATGTACATTTATTATTTGTATTTACCTTTAATTCATGCATTTTGTTTCAATCAGAGTAGATTGTCCTTATCACTCTGTTCTCCTCTAAGACAAATCTGTGGCATTGGTAGGCAAATCTGCTTGTAGATTTTAGTTTCAACTCTGGATGGTGAAGTAGTACATCCGCAGTTCGGCTGTACACCTCGCGCACACAGCTCCATGTCTCCTACCGAGGTCTTTCTGCCCCTGCAACATCCAAACTTCATCTATTCTGATACTGAAGGCTTTTGCGTATGATTGCACAATCTCTTTCCTTATTGTCTCATTTAGGGTACAAATCAGAGAATCACTAGCTGCATTTCAAGTCACCTCAGGAAGCCCCCGCCTGTGAGTAGAGAAGGGTCCCCAGCAGTGTCCACTGAGACGGCCAGGGGTTAGCCAGCAGCTGGCTGTTGGCCCATTTATAAAGCCTACTTCCACAGCAGCACGAGATGCCATCTGAAGAAGATAACATGAATTCCAGGATTTGACTTTGCCTTGGCATTTGGAGCAAAATACATACACGTATTCTTATCCATAAAATGCAGATAAGCAATAACGTTCAATAAACATCATAGATATTAAAAAACAAAACAAAACAAAAACACTTGAGAGACACCCCTCCCCTAAAGCTCTTTTCCAAATTGCTTCTGGTGGTCTTTATCATGTTCCAGGGAATTCATACACACTCAGAGTACACAGGGGTCCTGGCCAGGCATGGTGGTGTTTGTTGTCATGATTCACCCTTCCCCTGTTCTTGCTAAATTGGAAGCACCTTGAAAGCAATGGATAAGTCATTTCTTCATTTAAAAAATTTTATTTCAATCTTATGTACCTCCCCAGTGTACAATGAAAGTTAAGAAACTATGGCAGTGAACCTAACCTCGGGGCGCAGGCCTTTCCATGGCAAGAGGTATTCACAGGAAGATACAGCCTGACCATGTGCCTATAGCTTCAGGCCATTCATATTTTGTTTTTGTATAATTTTTTATTTGCATTACAAATTCTAAATAATACTTCTTTCCACTTCTGCAGGAAAGATGAATGAACTAAGAGTATTGGAAGGGTTTTGTTCTTAAACATATACATACATGTAGGCAAATTGCTGAAGTTTATTGAATTAATGGCATGAATTAACATTGAAAAGCTAGAATTCAAAGAGCCATTGTGTTTGCTGAAATCTTAATTTAAACTTTGTTGAGATCATGAAATGTGAGAGGTCAAGCTGATTACATTCTTCATGACTAGGAGTAAGTCATTTAATCAGATGGTGAATAAATTATTTCAAATAGTTATGACTAACATAAGAAAAAGTTCATTCACTCTTCTTCATAACTGTAGTATGTAAAATAATATGCTTAGTGTTATTGAATAAGGTTTTTGAGGTTTGTCTGTAATGGGAGACAAAATACAGATGAGTTTCCAAAGTGAAAAATTTGAGCAAGTGAAAATTTAAATATGCTTCCTTAAAAATCAGGTTTTATTGGTATATTTCAGATATACACAATGACTGCATTCATTAGCGAGAATTTGTGCCTGTACATGATATAACTCATTCTGGAATGGAAAACTGTGTATGTGTAAGCTCTCATACTCTTTTTTTTCTCTGTATTTTCTAGGGAAGGGTCTACATGGTGTTCAGGTTCTCATTATGAGATCAGACTCATAGTGATTCTCCTGTTTACAGCCTCCCAAGCACTGGGATTCCAGGCACGTGCCACCATGCCGCCCAGCAGGCCTGGGGATCGAACGCCCAGCGCCTGCACCTGCTTGCAGGTGCTTTAATCCACTGAGCTATTTGGCCATCCTGACTCTCACACTCTCATAAAACTTATTTAGTGGCACAGAAGGTGAAAACACAATTTGTCTCTTCATTAGGTTCAAAGATGCCCAAAGAGTAAAATACTATGAACTCTACCCTGTTCTAAGGTTTGTAGAAATATATAGGATTTTAAACTTCTAAAAATACCGCAATCCTCACACATAGTTGTCTATTAACGTGACCTGAGAAATAGTTCCTGATTTTGTTACAAATACCAGACACAGAAGTGGCCTGGCTCAGCCACCGCTTTGTATTTAGCTAAGTCACGGACAGAAACAAGCTAGACTGCAAGTATTCTTCCTTGCGTAAACATTGGAAGCCCAGTTTCAAATACAGCCTGCCTGTTTTCTTATTGTAAAGTGCATTTCAGTTTTAGGACAATTGAGAAAACTTTCTAAAATGTTGCAAAATGGTGAAAAATATTTTCTCTCTTTTTTTTTTTTTTCTGGATTAAGGACATTTACTGTTTTTATGTACCAAAACTCAAGAGTACACTTAGCCCAGTTTAGTGGCACGTTCTTTAGCCTTTGCTTTCTCCAGCTTGGCAATAAGAGCCACAGATTTTGGACCCAGAACATTGCCTCCCCAGTGACGGTGGATCTCATCATATCTATCATTGTGGTTGGTCCAGATGGCCTTCACCAGCTTATCCAGCAAGTCTTTGTCTTCTGAGCTGACTTGTGTGAAGGCCACAGTAGTACAGGTCTTCCTGTGGACCAGACACCCCAGCCTGGCTCTGCCCGGGCCAATAGCCTCTGCTTCTTCTCTTACTTGGTCTCTGGTCTGTACTTGCGGGTGAGCTTCAGCAGCTGGCTAGCTGTTTGGTGGTCCAAGGCCTGGGTGAACTGGTTAATTGCAGGAGGCACCTTCAGCTACTTGTACAGGATGGCCTTCTGTCGCTGCAGCTGGATGTAGTGGGGCCATTTGACAAAGCAGGTCAAGTCTCTCTTGGGCTGGATGTCCTGTCCAAGGACAAAGTTATTTGGCCTCTTCTCAAACAAAGGATTTACCATCTTCTTGGCCTTCTGCTTCTTCACAACAGCAGGGGCTGGAGCGACCTTCTTGGCCTTGGACTTCTTCCCTTTTGGCATCTTGGCCAGCTAACAGAAAAAGCAAAAAATATTTTCTTTATTCAAAAATATTGGCCCAGGGAGATAGCTCAGTAGAATAAGCACTTGCCTGGCAAGCACAGGGTCCTGAGTTCAATCCTCAGTGCCAGAAAAAAGAAAAAAAAAAAGGAAAAATAATTTCTGGGTGGAATACACTGAAAAAATTGACACATCATATTTAATTATTATGTAGGACATTATAGAGTATTAGAACACAAGTCATATAAATCAAGATCTTAGCACTTCAGCTGAAAAATACATTTAAAAAGAAATATTTTACACAAATATACATACAGTTATTTAAATATAAAAATTGGGCATTAGAAGTACAGAATTTTTAAATTTTTTTTTTATGTTTTTGGTATAGGGTCTCACTACACAGCTCAGATTCAGCGTGATCCTCCTGTTTTCAGGCTCCCCAGTGCTGGGATTGCAGGCTTGTGCCACCACGCCTGGCATCTGTGGATGGCTCAGCACACCTAGGGGTGGGGCCGGGGGAGCACGTGGTACCTGTGATTGAACCCTGGTCCCTGTGCTTGCATAAGCAGGCGCTTAGTCCATTGAGCTATCTCACCGGCCCCTAGCAGAATATTTTATTTATTTATTTTTTGCTGTTGTTTGTTTTTGATGGAACCGGGGATTGAACTCAGGCCCTTCCGCTTGCCAGGCAAGCGTTTATTCTACTGAGCTGTCTCCCTGGCCCCCCCAGCCAGCATATTATATATGCATGGCATTTTATATTGAATTTTAAATTACATTCATGCTTTAAATATTTATAGACTTTTTCTCAAATCAAGAAACATCCAGGAGGGTGGGATTGTACTTTTTTCTGAATTCCTAAAATACAACTTTAAGTGAAACTTAGAGTTGAGGAAGCAAAGCGACCTCTTGTGCGCAGCGTGTGGTCTCACCCACTGCAGACGGTTTTGTGACGAGTTCTTCCTTCTCTCTATTTCCGTCTCTCTCATTCTCTTTCCTTTATCTTGTCAAAAAGCGACTGTTTTCACTTTGAGTGTTGAATGATCATTAGAGATTTGTATCTTAAATTGCAATACTGTTTTCTACCAAATTTATGTAACAATTTTACGTTTAGATGGGTTTTATGAATTACTTTGTAGAGTTCTGTGTTAGACAACGTTTAGAAGCCTACTCAGATCACAAAATTTATTTGGAAATACAAGTTAAATCAAGAGCATATTTTATCAGGCCAAATCTATTTCTTTGACGTCATTTCCATTTGGAAGCACTCAGCCTACAGGGCAACAAAGACAGTGTGCCTTGCAGCTAAAAGCAGCGCGCAAGTTCATGAACACTGTACTGACTTTGTCCACAAACACTTCTGTTCGGACCAATTTGGTTCACACGCAGAAGTATTCATCAGCACTGGGCTTCCATCCACGAGATCCGTGTTGGGCTCTGAGCACGCAGCTGTCTTCCCACATAAATGCATGTGAGGCTACTTCCCCCTGAAGTATGGAACAAGCTAAGCTGTGACCAAAGGTCCCACCATCCTAGAGAAGCACACAGGTCATGAGACACTCGATGATGTTTGCTGGTATTACATAATGAATGTGTCAGGAATGGTTTTGAATGATTAACTTTCCAGATTTATTGTTTTTCAGATACGTTCACATCTTTCTTCATTTAAATTGATGCAATGGTCATTGCAGGACACACACATCTTCTGGTGAGAGATGAATAGAGATCAGGAAGTAAGAAATACAACATCGTTAATGATCATAAAGATTCATCTTTGAGACCTGTGGGTAGTCGCTCGCCTTCTTAATAATAACACCAGCATGTTCTTCCTGCATCCGCTTAATGTATTACTCCCCTAATCTCTATGCTACTGTGGATGCACCTGGAAAATATCTGTCAGGGAGGAGCATATGGGGTGCTGTCCACAGATGCCTCTTGAATTGTGGTATGATCAGGTCCCAGTAAGCCTACAATAAAATGGAAATGTCACCAGAAAACAGCCTAAACATGCCTCAGCTACTGACCATCACAGATCAGCCTTGTTTGCTTTAAAGGTTCTTGGGATAGTCCTACACTTAACGCAAAGCCTATTTTATAAAAGCACATGTAACTTATGGAATATTTTATGGTTCATGAAAAATAGAATGGCTATGTACAGAGTCATTAACGGCAACTTGTGGAATGTTTGACGCACCGACCTAAACTCATTGCTCTGTGGCGAGGATGCTAACATGACAAGGCTGTCCCTTGCTAACTCTCTCACACAGGGTTCCTAATTGCTGGTGACGGGCATGCCTGTAGGTGCCTGTGGCGGCTCAGCAGGCAGGCAGAGTGTTCTCCAGAACAGTGTGGAGGTTGAACAGCACAGTTTGCTTCTCCTTGTCCTCATAGATTTCTCTGTAGCTCTCAGCTAAACCTTCAAGTCTCCCAGGATGGATACTCACTTTGCTAACGCCTGAGCACTACTGCTGATAGCAGACAATAGCTGCCGGCTTCTTTGCTGTGAATTTGCACATTATAACTTTTTCATTCTCTATCTCATTTCTTTGCTCATTCTTCCTTCAGTTCATTCAGAATCACACTGGAAAGCTTTCCAGCCTCAATGTCAACAAGCTCACTGATGTCTTCTTTATTAATGCTTAATGCTGGCTGCTTGAGAAGGACTAAAGCATCACTACTATCGCAATGGGAGCAGAACCTCTACTAAAGCCCAGGAGTGCATGCACCTGACTGTGACTTTCTTCCAAATGCCACTCTGCATTGCTGGGTGACTTCTTCCTGTGCTTCCGTGATAGTGAATAGCCCCGGAAGCACTCAGACCTTCCCAAATCCTCTGTCATACATGTCCAGCTAGATGTGGAAACCATGCAGAGCAACTGAGCTGCGGCAACACCAACTGCTATGCCCTCAATGCCTAGCGCACTTTCAACTCAGCTGTGTGCCTGGGGCTGAGTGGATGAGCGTGGCTGTGCAGAGGCAGGCTCCCCCCATACACCCCAGGAGAGAGGTGCCTGGTGTGCCCTGGATGACCTGGGACTTCATTTAAAGTCAGAAGAAGATTGAATAGGATGCTGTTCTCTGTATCTTCTCTTCACTGTGCAAAACAACAGCTGAGACGTAGTCTTCCAACAAATCTTGCGTCATGTTTTCTTGCCATGGGGAAAAACCTGGAAGAGTATGTTTGCTCACACTCTGCAAGGTTCTCTAGCTCTCTGAGTGGTAGTCTAGGAAATGATTTGCAACATTTCTCCCCTCAAAGCATCATTACACCATCGTGGAATGCCTTTATGTCTCTGAGATTTAGTAAACATTCTACATTCACAGATATGTTCCCAGAGCGAAACGTGTTTCACCCACATTTAGCATTTGAGCTGACAGCTATTTCTCATCTACTCTTCCTCCCCATCACAGTGTCAGCACCTTCAGAGCTGGCACATGCTGCCCATGGCTGACCTCACTGTGAAAATCACGGTGTCCCTGGAAGAGGGGGAGCCACCCTTAACTTCCTATGGACATTTGGGAAAATGCAGGATGATCAGGAATCTTTTTAGTGCATTGAGAACTTTTTGCCTTAGTCTGCATAATCAGAAGGCTAAGCAGTGTGTGCTTTTTAGGACCATTAATTGACCAAACCCTTCTTTGTGATGAAGGCCTACTCGATGCTGGCCCTAGGACAGTACCATGGCTGGCTCCTCATGCTTGGAGGTGATCAAGATGATTTTCATACAAGAATAACTTCTCTTCTCCGGGCAGAAGCAGGAGACATAAATAACTGTTTTGTATACAAAATGAAATATAGCTACATATTTATTGAATATCATGAAGAAAACCAGTTTCATATGCGTGCCTAGTTGGATTGGAATGAGAACCTTCAATAGCCCTTGGAATATAGGTGGATATTATTTTTATATTATGCAATAACTCTACAAAATTTAGTTTCCTAAATGTTACTTGCAATATAAGTGGTGTTTATTTCATGACATGAAGACAATAAACCTAATTAGTGTCGATAAACATTCAATGCTTTATTACATTAAAATCCTTTGTCTAACTTACTATTTTATTGTGATTTAAAATACTGAGTTACTTAGATTTAAAGATCTTCTAAATGTTGACACATGTACTAATTTATTATCAGTTTGGGCCTGCATGTCATTCATGTATTGATTTGGTTAAAGTGTCATACAAAAGAACCAGATGGGCAAATTAAAAAATGAAAATCTCTTATATTACATTTTTGGAGGATAGAAATCTGAGAATCAAGATGTACATTTTTGTTTTTTCTCCATTTTGCCTTGTATGTGTGTGTGTACTTGTTTATTTTTGAGATGGGAGCTCAACGTACTTCAGTTCTGGCCTTTAACTCTCTAGGTAGCCCAGACTGGCCTCATACTCACAAAGATCCTCCTGCCTCAGCCTCTGAGGGCTGGGATTGCACCACAATCTCAGACCCTCTTTGACTTTTCAGTGTCTGTCTTCTCCCCATGTGTTCACATGACCTTTTCTCTTTTGATCTCCCTGTCTTACTCCTCCTACGATGAACTCACTCTTAATGGCCTTCTTCATCTCAGCCATGTCTCTAAGACCCCATCTATAAATGAGTCATGCATTATACATGGTTAGAACTAGGAAGAGTATAATTTAATCCATCATCATCATCCAATATTAATAAATTTATTTTCCCAGGAAATATCAGAAAGCACCCCACCCCACCCACCAAGAAGGAATTTCCGTCATATTCCAGGAACCCCCAGATCCACTCCTAGCCCAGGCTCAGTGAGTGTGTGGCAGAGCTGCCTCTCTCCCCTACTCTACCTTCTCCCCTCCAGACTCAGCTCAGGCCTGGCATACAGGCCTGGGGTAAAACACTGTAGCTGTAATCCCTGCAGAAAGTGTAGGGGACAGAACCACCCAGCTAGTCAAAAAGCAGAACATCGTCCCAGATGGGCACAACAGGTTCACCCCTAAGGGCAGCAGCAGGAAGGAGCTGAGCACAGCAGCCAGACCTAAGCCAGGCACAAATGGATAAATCCAAACTTTGTAGATCTGCACCTGAACTTCAGTAGGTGCTAAGGTTATACCTGCACCAAAGATTTACAAGAAAGGTCAGAAGACAGTGGTACACAAAATGACAATGACAGGGAGCAAAATGCAACCTCAGAACCCAAGCCCACCCATAACAAGTGCAGAGGACACTAACACAG
>NDGN011557143.1:6411-41482 GCA_002564285.1 Tympanoctomys barrerae | reverse complement strand
TATATATATATATATATATTTCACATATAAAAAATTTAAACATACTATAAACTTCAATATAAAAAAGAAATAGAAAAATGTTGGATTTTCCTTCTCCTCTCTCACCATTCTCTGACCTTACTCCCACAAAGTTCTCCATGTCTGTTTTCCTATGCAGTGATTTTAATTCCTATGTTCTTCAGGATTTTGTCTTCATTTTGCTATTGTAGTTGCCCCACTAGTTACTCGTACTGACTAATAAATGCAAACGCAATTGTCTTGTTCTGTCTTGCCTCACCTCGCAGCTACAAATAGAAAATTTCTCTTCACTTCTCTTACTCACTTTTCCTTGTTTTCATCATGTGTCTTTGATTTCCTTTACCAAATCTTTTGCCTGTGATCACTTAAAAATATATAGTTGTTTGTCAACCAGAATATTCTCATTCTGTACTGGTAGCAAGAAATTCCTCTGCCTCCCTAGGTCACCACCCCTACACGGAGGGTTTTCACCGGTACGGCAAGGATTTACTGTGGCCCTGTGAGCCTCAGACCTGAAGTTCTGTATCCCTCCTTGATTTCATCGCTCACTTATCTGCTAGAATCCCAAGTCTACACTAGAGCAGAGAATCTTCTCTCGATTTCTACCTGTGCCTGCCCACCCTCTTCTCAGTGTCTGTTTACACGGAATTCAGAATGATCATCTCAAGCATAAGTCTGATTGTATCAGTTCCAAACTTAAAAGCCTCCCATTTTTGCTTTTGGGATCTCAGCTTTACAGAATTTCTCCAGCTTCATTTTTGTGTGTTTCTTCTAAATCCATATCCCCTCGGTCAGGGAGTTCCATGTCGCTGTAGAACCTTTTCCATACGTGCTTTCTGTTCCTGACTCCTCCTTGCTCCCTGAGTATCAGCCCTTCTCAGCTAATTTACACCACCCATCTTTTCATCAGCATCTACATCACTTCCGGCACTCTCTCCCTCATCACCCCCACTGTTTTTCTGCAATTTTATTTATTTATTTATTTATTTATTTATTTATTTATTTATTTATTTTAGTGAGGGTCTACAGGATCTCACTATATAGATTCTCCTGTGTTCGGCCTCCCAAGAGCTGGGATTATAGGCTCAAACCACCACGCCCAGTCTTAATAGTGCCCCCAGTGGGCGGGTCCCATTCATCAATCCGGGAATTGGACCCCGCTGCTGCGCTCTGCTTACACGGGAGCTTTAATCCACCGAGGTATTTGGCCGGCTCTTTTTTTCTGCAAATTAAAGCTAGGACTCTCAGTTATATTCTCTGTGGCACTTACGTCCACATTATTCATTTAATGTCTGTTTCCTGCACTGGAGTATAAGTTTCATGGGGTCCAGTGTCTGTTATCCTTTGGCACATTCCGATCCGAGGATGGGAGAGCCTCAGTGGATGCTTTGTTTAATGAGCCAGAGCTCAGGCTAAGGCAGTGGGTTGGCACTGTATCCATGGCATGATTACCTAGAAGAGGTCTGGTTCTCAGAAGAGAGGAAAACCAGTATCCGGTTGAAGGAAGTGACATTGGCTAAGGAGATTTGGATGGAAAGATTCTTGTTTAGACTGTTAAATTAGGAAGGCATGTGGGACATGATGGCTGGACATCTCCTTGGCGTTTGTGCTGAGGTTTTTCAACAGAAACGTTGATGTTGTAACTTCTAGGTGTTCTTGTCTTGGAAACAAGTTGTAAACTTTCTGGGAAAACAAAATTTGCCTTCTCGTTCCTAAAAATGATAACATATTGACTTTTGTAACTGGTGACCTGGGACTGAGGCCTTTTTTTCTGAGGAACATCCTTAAACTATTAAATTCATATGTCCTTTCTATCTTATATATCATATATATATATATATATATATATTCTCTTAAAAATGATAATCAACACCAAAATTGTCATAATAAAATAAAAATTTTCTATTTTTCTGTTAATTCTTGGAAGCTTCCCCCCCAAATTTTCTTCTTTGCTTAGTACTGAAGAGTTGACTTCAAGATATGGACACATAAGTTTTCCTTCTCAAGGAAGAATCATACTAAAGTCTCAACACAGCATGTGGTTGTCTTTTTTCTTAGTTAAAAAAGTATTCAGATTAGAGTCCCAATGTTGAGTTAAAATAGTAAATGAATTTGAGCATTATCTTTTACCTCTGTTTCACTTGTGAATTGGAGCCACAGTTTTGTGAGGTGGAAAAATGAGTACAAATACTTTCAAAGCATTCAGGAAAGTTTGAAGGATACACAGTAGCTGCTCAATAAAATAGTTAATAAACAGATGTTTGGATGCTACCCTTCTGTCACAGTGCCCTGGACCACAGTGGTCTTATTTAATGTATCAGTCCTTTTCCTATTGTTGGGAAGAAATACCTGGCACTTGCAATTGAGAGGAGCGGTAGCTGGATATAGTGATACAAATCTATAATTCCAGCCCTCTGGAGGGCTGAGACAGAAGAATCACAAATTCGATCCCACCATTGGTAACTTGGCAAATTGGCAAGATTTTGTTTTAAAATAAAAATGGTCTAGATTTGTAGCTCAGTGCAAAGGCTCTGGGTTTAATCTCTACTACTTCACAACAACAACAATAAAAATAAAGCCAAGAGGCTTATTTGGCTCAGTTTCAGAGCGTTTCTCTATATTTGGTTGTCTCCAAGGTAGAATGGATAGAAATGGGAACAGGACAATGGCCTGGCCAGGAAAACTGCTCATGCCAGCCAGAAGTGGGAGTAGGGTTGGGGACACATCCTTTGAGATCCTGCTTTGAGGACCCACATTTTCCAACCAGGCCCTACCTCCTAACAGAACATTCAGCCACAGATTTATTGGTGAATTCATCCACTGGTGAACGCGACACCATTGATCCAATCACTGCCTCTAACCTGGCTCTGAACACGTGAGATTTTCGGGCATTTTTGGATCCAAATCATAATGTTTAATCACCTTAGGCTTCCTGTCAACACATTGAATGAATGAAATAGTTAAAATTTTTGAAGAGACCAGAAGTTTATTCTGATAAGTACTAAGACTGAAAAAAAAAAAAACAACCAAAACTTGATCTTAACGATTTGGATGGAGGTCTTTCTGCAATATGTATGCAATTCCTTGCTCAGATAAACAGGTCCGGGCATCCTCATATCTACTTCCTTCATAAACTGCTGTCATTTTGCCACACTTTATGAATACATTCGAGGTAGTTCAAACTGACCCTCTCTTTCAACTTTGTTGCTATGGTATTTAAATCTGATAAGCAAATTTGTTGTTAGAACACTGCCTCTAATTTGTACAACTTCTCCCTGAACAAAAGGCTGAGGTCACTTCTGTGAACAAAATATGTAAGACTTTGAGTACTGGAATTTTTTGATGTATTATGATTATTCAGGGGTCAGTCTTGAATTTTTTGTTCTAATAGCTGTTGGTCTGATGATAAAGCCAGATTAAGATATTTCAGGAGAAAGAAATGTTACTAGACAGTGTTTCTATTCTGTGTAAGCTAACCATAACAGGGCAAGGTTATTTGGAACTAAAATCTGGAGTTAGAGCTGTGGCAAAAAGAGTGACGATAATAACCCAGCCTTCGTCAGAACACAGTAGAAAATAAGCTTCTCTCTACAGGTGGCCTTTAACATTATCGTTAAGTTTAAACAAGTAACTTTGGATGAAAATGAAAGGATGAAGTGGGCTTTGAGCCATATGTCCTCTCAGTACTGCTCTGCACTTAAATTTATTATTTACATGAAAGGCCAGAGGGAAGAGAAGGGGGCTAGCTGGGGAGAATCCGAGCAGGGAGTTTCTGAAGAAGGTGATGGAGATCAACCACGAGTTACCAATAATTATTCTTCGTGTTTCCTTCATCTAGAATATTCTTCCTCTTATTTTCACCTTCATTCTGAAATGGCACTTTGTGCCATCAACTCATTTCCGATTGATTTATTTTTTTATGTGTTTTCATTGGTATGTGTTGGCAGGACATATAGACTAAATTTATTGCAGGGAGTCTGCACATGTAGGTAACACACCTCCATACTTTTCCTGTTTCTTTTGCCTCCAAGCCCTCCCTGCTGCTTTTAACTCTGGATCCCTTTCCCATTTGAAAAAGCTTTTTATGTCCATCTTTTTCTTAAACGTGAAGGGCAGACAGTGGAGGATTGCTTTGGTGGAGTTCAAGAAGATGAACCAAGCAGGTGTGGGTTTCCAAGGCAAAGGCATCAGGATTCAAGAGATGACATTACATTTTTTTTTTTTTTTTTTAACCTGAGGTAGTAGTGAGTTGCCAGCACTCCAGGAATGAAGCAGCACTGCAGAGAGGTCTAGATGGCAGAGGTCAGAGAGTGTGTAGAGATATGCACTTCAAGGGGATTAGAGACCCCTGATTAGGGAAGACATAGAGCTGTTAGGATCAGGATGTGGCAAACAGATGCATGCATGTCAGAAACAATAAGTGAAGAACTATGTGGGAGGAGATTGTAGAACTGTGGCTGGAGTTGCCACTTATCTGAGGAGCAGTATCCTCTCCAGTATGTGAGTGAACCTCATCCAACCAGTTAAAGTCCTGAATATAACAAAAAGACTGGATTATTTATACAGGAGGGGATACCAGAGCACTTGCCTTGGACTTCATCTGGACCTCCAGCTTTCCTGGATCTGGACTTGGCTGGCCCATATGGCATATGTGTGCTGGTCAGTCTCCATAATCGTGTGAGCCAAAAATTTCTTATAATAAGCTTTTTGTATAATAAGTCTCCAACACATCCTATTCTGTTTCTTTGGAGAACCCTAATGTAAGTGCCAAAACACAAATATTCTTTCCATAAAGTAGCAAAACCCTTTTCATAATGTCATACCTCTTTTCATGAATGCTTCTGTTCATGTGCAATCTGGTTTGCAAACAGAAGTGTTTTGTTTCTGCTTTGGGTGAGGAACTCCACTGTGGCCGTCTTGCTCAGAATCATGGAATGAATGAACTTCGTGAGCCAAGGTAGTACTGTAACTACCAGATCTTACCAGATTACCAGAAAAGTCTGAGCAGTTCCCAGAATTTCCTTCAACAAGGAAAGAAATTGATATCTACAAGCCCTCATATCATGACAGATTAAAAAAAAAAAACACTGAGATTTTGTCAATGAAAATTTATTTCCTGTAATCATATGAGAAAAATTGGTAAATATTTATGGACACATTCTTTATACACAAATACTAAGATACTATGTCTAAATATAACTGAAAACCTCAACAATATTTATTTATTGGATTTTTTTGGGTTTGGAGCCAGGATTAGCAGCTGCTCTTTATAGCTTCACAATTACTTCTTTGAATAGTATTTCAGAATGACCAGGACTATAAAAATATCCACATTTAGCCTTCTTTTATTGCAAAACTTTCTGCTGATATATTTGAGGTCCTGCATGAATATGAATATAGCTTGTGTGAGTGTCCAGCAGGTTTTCTCTGTCAAAATTACTGCCTTCTTTTCTCAGCAGTGACAAAGAAGACAGAACATGGATTTGAGCATCTCACTTCTGGCTTAAACCATGGTCACACTTCTTATCAGCTCTGTCTGTGGGCAAGATATTATGCGTGCTCAGCGCCTTTGAAAAGTGCGATTGAAAACAATGTCTTTCTCACAGCTAAATGAAGTATGTGGAAATGGTCACGATTGTGCCAGGCAGGCACCTATGTGCTTGGTTCACGCTGTGTTTCTCCTCCTTTCTAATTCACCTTTGCAATTTTATGGGTTTGCATTCGTATTTCTGTACTAGTTAAGGAATGTAGAACTGCGTTAGTTGCAGAAAGCTCCAAGATCATTAGCTGGGTCCGGCGCCGCAATAGACAAGCAAACTGAGCTGTTAGAGGTTTTCTTTGCTTCAGGGCGTACCACGAGTTGGGGAAACCAGGGCGTGCTTGTTTTCAGAACGTAAATGGTACCCAGTGAAATAACAGCTTTCTTATTGAAAAGGTTAGTTTTGAAAAGAGTATCAGTTTGTAGTTTGAAAACGTTGGCGATGCTATTTTCTATTGCTGTTGCTTTATTTTTAAAAAGGGAGAACAATATGTGATGCATATGTGAAAATTAAATAGGAAGTGTGAGAAACTCTAATTCACAGTTCATCAGTGAATATATTTATAGTCTGAATAATTGTTTGATTGTTCAAGTTTTATGTACAAGTATCTGGCATTTTCTTTCAACTGGTAGAAATCCATGTATCTGAATAAAATCTTCCTAGAAAATCCTCTTAACTACATCTTTAAATCAATGATGAGAACAGTGAACCTCAAACATAAATTTTAGTTTAGTAGAGATTATTTCCAGAAAATTCCACTAACATAAAGTTAGCTTCTGTAAGTACTGGTGTGTGGAGAAGAACATGTAAGGATTAGAAGTCTTATGTTTATTTCTTCAACTTTTCTTATTAAATCCCCTTTTAAAGAACAGTGTGGGCTCAGCACATTGAAAGAAAATCAATAATAAGTATAATCTGTTAATCAGGCCTTTTTTCCTCTCTTTAAATGACCAATTTGTGTGATTTGTATTGGGTTTGTTGTTTTTAATATTGTATTACAGTTAACCAGATGAATAGACTCAATGGCCCCTGATGACTTTTTAATAGAAGTAACCTTCCTTCTCTTGCAGTATTGACCTTAAGCATGTTCTTTGCCTTAAGCCTTTTAAAATCCTCATTTTCTCCAGCTCCCTTGTATACTCCCATTGCAAAACCAACCGGTTTTCTGGTCTCCAAATCATGTATGCTTTCCTTCTTATGTATGTTTTGGCCTAAACTAAACTTAAGCCAAATGCTGGGCACAAAACAATGATAAATATTCGCTATCAATATTAATTTTAACTACACTGTCACACAATCAGCCATTTCAAGGCCAAATTAAAAACCTTGCTGCTTGATCCAACTTCTCGTCTGGCTAGCCTTCCTTATAACTACTGTTGCGACTAATGCTACACTGTACTCTAGTTTCTCACTTTACGGGACCCATATTAGTTTCCCTCTTAGCTTTATTTTCCCCTTCCAGGTGAGCTTTTACAAACTTACCTATTTCACTTTCCTCACAATTTTTAAAACAGTGACTGAGAGCATTGTATTTATTTATGCAAATAAATTGATAAATTTGTTTAATAAGTTTGTCTGTCTACATACAATCCTCAAAGCCACTTAAGTTATTCCATTGCACTGAACTGGTGAGCATGTTTTCATAGAATTTTCATGTTGTTTGATGTCTGTCATCTTTTGTTTTGATGTTAGAGAGGGGCTCTTGGTTAGAAATTCATTTTCAGATGTCTTGATATTCAGTGGCCTCACTCCAATAAGACCAAATCTAGATAAATTTCTCTTTGCATATTTAAGAGTTGCATTATCTTTTTTGGTCTTTTTTAGCTGCAAAATCATCATTACGTGACTCTGCGAATATGACACATCGTGTTAGTAAGTGGGTGCTTAGTTGTTTCAGCGGCCCAGCCCTTGAACCAACTGTTGTGAATTCACTGGCTTTGGGACTGAGTGCACCGCTGCCCTCTCATCCTGGCTCTGTGCCCCGGGATTTCAGTTCTGGGTGACGGCAGCCACGTCTCTGTGGGAGCAAAGTGAAACAGCAGCAGTCTGACCACATTTCTTTCACTACTTACTCCCAGTATTAGACGGATTACTAAATGTAAACGGCTTCTCTGCAAGTATAACTCAAAAGCAAGATGCTTACTCAAGTGCAGCTCACTGGCTATCAGATCTTACACAAAAGTGGCATCCTCTTAGAGCTTTTATCTACAAAGTAGAAAAATACTCCCTGTTTACTCGCCTCATGAAATTTCTGAGAGAATCAAATAAGGCATCTCAAAGCAAGCCCAGAACTGCAAAGGATCGAATGTAGTTTTTCATTGCTGTTATTTTTATGAAATAGAGTACTTGGTCATCTTAATAATATCTACTTGTCAGTTAATATTCTTGATTGTCGTAGATAAAGCAAATATTTTCTAGTTTTTAAAACTTACACCTTACCACAGAGTGAGTGAGTTTATACTTCTTTGTGACAAAAGGTGGAATGTCCAACATGAAATTGTACAACCTCTTTGTTCCATCATTCCAGGTGCCTGTGGTGGCCATTCTGGGCTCCGGTGGGGGTTTCCGGGCCATGGTGGGATTCTCTGGTGTGATGAAGGCGTTGTATGAATCAGGAATTTTGGATTGTGCTACCTACGTCGCTGGTCTTTCTGGCTCCACTTGGTTAGTATGGATTCTTAATTTTAGTTTTACCATTCCAAAGGTTCAGAATTTATCTAACTGAAACATTGGAAAATGGGATTTAGAAAATTGAACATTAACTATAAATTATTAAAATGTTCCAACTTGTTGCTGCAATCTGCTTAAAAATAATTTTTAAAGAAGAAACCTGCATTTAATCATGACTTTTGCCATATATTTACTCCATTTTAGCCTGTTGGTAACTTGCAAGTTAAAGCTAAAGTTAAAAAAAAAAAAAAATAGATGGGCTGAAGATAATTCTAGAAAAAAAATTGCAGAAGTGGAATAACATACTCCACCCATAATTAATTTAATCTTTCTATAACTTGCTGATTTGTAAGTTTTCAACAAACATGTCTAAGTCTATATGATTCACTAGGTATTCATTTTCTTCTTTAGGGCAAATAAAATGAAATGATAGATTCTATAGATACTATAGTGTAAAGAAGAAAGAAAACAACTGTTGGAAGCAGAGATAGAGTAGATTTAACTGATTTGTACACCACCAAACATAAAGCTAGCTCTTGAAATGTATTTAAACTCAGGAAAAACTAGATGGAGAGTTATAATATTCATGGGTACAACATTTTTGCCTATACGCTTGCCTTTTGTGAATATACTTATAAAATATTTTCAAAAAAGACACTATATAATTTTTGGTTTGTCTATCCCACACACTGAAAAGTAAGTAAAAGTTCTTGCTTGGATGTGACAGTAAAATAAGAGAATCACCTTATTGCACAATGTCTGTCTGACTAATGATGCCATTTTAGTCACTAAGCCATGGCACAGTTCACATATCATAATGCTATATTTTATTTGTCTAGCATCTTAAAAAGTCTGTGTCATTTCTTCCCTATGAGGTGGGTATGAGTTTCATACTTTTAGCTGAAAAAATTTAACTCACAAGCCAAATGATTTGTCCAAAAATCACTTTCAGAGCCCTTGTAAAAACAGACTTTGAATACCCCATTGTAAACCAGAAAATCCTTTCTAGTAAACCAAAATCTTTTCATGGGCAACTAACTATGTGTACTGCATAGAATTTCTAATTTAAGTAACCTGTATTTTCTTAAATATTTTGAACCAGGCTCTGTAGTTAAAAAATAGTAACCTATAGCCATGGTTGGCACCTTCTCTTTTAATGCACCCTCAAAATGATTTATCTCTTCTGCAAGGAGGGTGTAGCCCATCATTACTCTTTCCCTTGAAGGAAGAAGCAGGCACCTGCCTGTTTAGTGAGTAATAAGACAGAAAAACTTGGACCCTTACATTACATTTTCTGCTTAATCATTTAAAAAAAATATTCTTTGAGCACTTTTTCTGTGTACTCAGTTTTGGGTAAGATGACTGGTATCCATCTTGACTAGTACACTTCAGAAGCTTATTTTCATAAACTAACAAAGGCCACTCAGTTTTTTAAATCTGTGTAATAGACTTGCACTCACAGGCCACTTAATTTCCAAATGTGGAAGTTATAGGAAGCATATTATGAAGTTCTTACATTGCTTCACTCCTTTAGAGGGCAAGGGGCTAAAGGCTGAGGCTGTCATACAGTGACTTGTTCTTTCAAGTTGCTCCTGTCCTGCCTCTCCAGGCTCATTTCATGTTTACTGGTTGCTCTCACTAGTCGAGGGGAAAGAAGCTCCAACCTGAAAGGTACCTGGGATGAGTTCATGTTCTCTAAAACTGAAGAATGAATTTTGGACCAATGGAGGTTAAGAGCAGAATGTATTTATTGGGGAAAAGAAAGCTTCTTTCCAAGACAGGGACAGAAGGGAACCCAAGTGGGTTGCCCAAAACCTGTCTTTTCTAGGGATTTTTATAGAGCAAAGTGACAGAGTGAGGTGGGTCTAAGGTGGAAAACCTGGGAACTCTCTAGGTAGACATGTGGTGGCACAGAACTATGGTCAACCAATGAGATTACAAACATAACTGCTTAGCTAAAATCGATTAAATGAGGATCAAATGGGTGAATCGCATAGCAAGAGGGCATGAGTACAGAAAAGGATTTTTTTCCTGTAAGGGATTGGGTTAGTGATTCTTTTTGGCTTTTTTATTTAGAATATCAGTCCCTTAATCTTTAACCTTAGGGAGGGATTCACTTGTTTGATCTTTTGTCTTAAGCTCTGACCCACAGTGAGTGTCTGTCTCTCCTAGTTATAAGGTACCTTACTTTCCAGAGTGGCTCCTGTGAGGGCCCAGCCCTGTCTGACTGCCTGTAGTATTTCTGTCTAACTCAGCTGACTATAGCAGCACAACTGTACTTTACTGCTTCCAGCACTTTTTTCCTTAATGGATGCTTTCCACCAAAATCTTTATTTTGTTCTGTTATACAGACACACCCATCCTTGGCAACTCTACCAACTTCTACCATTGCAGCTACGGTCACAAGTAATTTAATTGGTGGAACATAAAATTCCCAAAACTTAACTAAAAAAAATGAAGAAAAAAAAAAAAAAAGCCAACTAAACCCTATTTACACTTAATTAACCTGTAAAAGAAACCCACCTTGAGAGAGCCAAGGAAAAGATGAGAAGCAGAGAACAAGGGTGACTGTTGCTTCAATGGTATTGTAAAAGTCCTGAGCACTGGGTTTAGAAAGCTTTGGTGATTTTTATCTGGAAATACTTGGTAAAGTAAATGAAGATCCATTTTGGTCAAGAAAGTATAAAGAATCAGAAGTGAATGTAAGGTGAAAATACAGGAGTGGGGTTGTGAATGTTGTACAAGCTGTCTGTTATTTCAATCAGTGGCCTGAAAGGGAAAATAAACTTAGTTGTTGTTCTCAAAGAATATAGAGCTTAAGGAACGTTTTGTTTTGTGTTCAGAGTTTAAGAGGTGTGAGTGTGCGGAAGTCTGGGGTGGAGGAAATCATGCAGAGTGAGAGATGGAAGGAAGATAAGAAAGTGAAAGAAATTCACAGAGAAAAAGACACAGGCAGAGACAGAATACAAGATAGAGAGCACAGGTGAAGACATTAGCCATGGAAAGAGGAGACACTTCCTGAGACAAAGTGGTCAGGATGATTCATGCAGTGATTGTCTCTTGAAAAGGGATTGCTAAGAAAGTAAAAAAGTTCAAAGGAAGGAACTCGGAAAGACTTGAAAAAACAAATTACACTTCTGTGTTGTGTAAGTTTTTATTTTGTGCGGATATATGAGCATTATTTGGCATAAGTAAAGTACTACGGAAATATCTGAAGAAGCCCTGGACCTCCCACAAAGCTTTCTATGATCAGGAAACAGAATTTCAGATAGGACAAAGCTTCCCTTGTAGCCCCTACTACATTTATGGTAATTATTTTTGAAATTATTTTTGCATGATACTTGCCTTCCACTAAATATGGTGTTAGCCAACCAGGAGCCCTGGCGTGTGTGAACTGGAAGAATCATTATAGTACCTCTGTGTTCTCTTAGAGCGTTAGCACAGCTCTCTTTCTCAATAAAGCTGTTGTAGTATAGTATCCAAAAGAGCTGTTGGATATTAATTGCTGTATTTTATGGTATTACTGTCTAAAGTGTGATGTCTCTGTATATGTAGATAGTAGATACAGATATAATTCTAAAATATAATTCTATTTACTAAAGTAGAATTTGAGAATGAGGACTTTTCATATAAGAGTATGAAGCACTTCTGGACCCCTGAAAAAGAAGCAACTTTGACAGAATTTGTCAAGTAAGAGGTGGCAGGCTCAAAGATAAATATGCATGCAGGAAATACTACGTTGCCTGAAGTGGACCATAATCTTATCTTGGTTCCTTATTCACCAGCTGAACATAGCAGCTAATTGGCTTTAGGATTCTGGCTTAGTGGCTAAATGAAGGGATGCAGAATAGCTGAATATTATGGAAAAAAAAATTAGTCTAGGGAATTTTGTATGGTTTTAGTACTTTTTCTGTGCAAATGTAGATGGTTTTCTCAAATCATTCCAAATCTTACCTGTGCACGAGAATCACTTTGACATTTTAAACAAAACATTCTAAGTGCACATTTTGAAATATTCTGGTTCAGAAAATTCTAG
Organism: Tympanoctomys barrerae; assembly: GCA_002564285.1. NCBI lineage: Eukaryota > Metazoa > Chordata > Mammalia > Rodentia > Octodontidae > Tympanoctomys > Tympanoctomys barrerae. The sequence continues at coordinate 29,218 of NDGN011557143.1, read as the reverse complement.
AAGTTAGTGACTGATGTTTGGAAACATCTACCTTGAAAATTGGAGCATTGAATTGAAATTTGGCCTGAGTTAGATATAAAATTTTATACTTAGGCTGGGGAGATAGCTCAGTAGAATAAGCACTTGCCTGGCAAGCTTGAGGTCCTGAGTTCAATCCCTGGTACCCCCCCTCCCAAAAAAAATTTACATGTAATGTAAAATGCATTCATTTGAAAGAATGAGATACCCTGTCAGGTAAATATGTTTAAAAATGGGATGAAAATATGTACAAATTCATAGACTAAATAAGTACAAAATTATTTCATTCATTATTTATAGACATTGACTTTTTGAAACTTGGCAAATATAATGAAGAAATAATTAGTAATAAAGATCAAATTTAAGGAATTAAAAATTGGGATGATGTAAGTGTGCTTTAAATGATAATCACATTTACAAAAGGCAATTGTATCTTAAACTTACCCTTTTGAAACCAAGAAAGGAGAACCAAAGTAAGCTATTTACATGTTAAAAGCTGCACAGAAAATCTAGATTTGCTTATTATTCCATTTTTAGCTACCACCAAAGCCAAAACCCAGTCTCGGGTATAAGCACACTGATGCCATGGAAAGGCCACCCAGTGCATCCAGTGTAAATTCTAAGAAGCCAGTCTTCATAAATGGTGAACAACAAAGACCATTAACCCAATGCCAATGACTGAGGTATTCCAGGTTTTTTAAATGTTTCCCATGTTTTCTTTTTTTCTGAGACAGGGTCTTACTGTGTAGCTTAGATTGACCTTGAGCTCACTTTGTAGTCTGACCTAGGCTCATATTCAGGGCAATCTTCTTGCCTCAGCCTCCAGAGTGCTGGGATTACAGGCTTGCACCCCCATGCGTGTGGTTCTTACTAACATTTCTACTCAAAGTCAACTACTCCCAAGAGGAAAAGAAAGAGGTAGACATTAGTGCCTTTGCTTTCCCATTCAGAGAGCAAAACATGATTTTAGCTAGTGTACCTGGTACAGATAAAGATAATTGGGCTGATATTCACATATGTTTTGTTGCCTTAAAAATATTTCCTTCTTAAAAAAAATTTGCTTCTTAACTGTGTTATAGAATGTGAGATTTTAAGCAAGATTTATCCCCTAAAGAAGGCTGTTCTTATTTATTTTTTAATTGTTAATGTGAGGAAGAAAGGAAGAAAGCAGAGGAGGCTTCTATCTGGCTATCAGTAACCACTGGGCAGAGGTACTTGTTAGAATCATAAGTTGATTCATTTGAAGGTCAGCTAAGTAGATGGAGAAGGAAAGTCTCCTACAATGTAAGTAGGGTTTGCAAACTCTTCCAATTACTATTCTGTGAACAGGAAAAAATGACGACTTTCTAGAACAATCATAATTTCCTTTCACTTGGCTTTAAAAATATGCATTGACTGTACTGATTTCTACTGACGTTGAATCTTAGTTAAGTTCTTCTGCTCATAATTAACCTCATGCATTAAATAAGCATTTAATTGTCTCATATAAAAGAAGGCTGGATTAGATACATTAAAATATACACATAAAGGAAGGGGAAATGGATATCATATTTAGATTCACAATTCATGCTATAATACTTAGCTTTGGTAAACTTGTGACACAGGTTTAGATTTAAACTTCCTAGAATTCAAGAAAAAAAATGGAAACAATGTACAGTGGTGTAATACACAGTTTTAATGAATTAAGAACAGTTTTCCATAGAGGCAGACTGATTTTTGATAGTAAAACTGGCTAAGAATTTGTTTTTAGTATTCTCATGAAAAAATCAACTATATTCTGAATGTTTTCAGAGCTGGTCTCCTGGAGACCAAAAGAGATGTTTTATTTTCCTGTTTTTATAATGTTCTTAAATATAATACAATGTTATCACAACATTATATGCATTTATTAAACATATTACAAGGCCCAGAAATGAATGATGTTATAGAATTTAGAATAACTATAGGAATGGGTGGATATCTTGTCTACCAAGTATTATAAGCTATATTTTTATATATCTAGACTTGTGTTTAAAGTAAACCGCATCTTTAGCACATGGGTGGATACAGTTGTGACTTGAGTTGTGTTACAAATATCTTTAGGAAATTGGTTGTTGTTGTTTTCAACATGTGTTCTGGTTTAGATCTATCATTCAACATTTACTAACTGGCTTATTCTCAATTTGTCTCCAAAACTTTCAATCTAGGAAGAAATACTAATTTATTGTACATTGAGAAGAATTTGATCACTAAGAACGGAAATCTTATATAATAGAAGAAAGAACTAGATATTATTAAAGGAGAAAGACAGAGTTTAAATACCAATTCTGTTGTTACTAATTGAACCTGATGTTCAAATTTACTAATATTGGGCCAGCGAGATGGCTCAGTGGACTAAGCACCTGTTTTGACAAGCACAGGGACAAGGGAACCCAGTCCCGCGTGCTGTGTTGGCCCTGCCCCTGGGGTGTGCTGAGCAGGCAACTGAGTCTGAGGGGTTGGCACATGCCTGTAATCCCAGGGCAGGGGAGGCTGAAAATAGAAGGATCCCTATAAGTTTGAGCTGCATGGTGAGACCCTGTACCAAATACATAAATGAAAATAATAATAATAATTTACTAATATATTTCCCTCATCTTTAAGTTAGAAAAATTGAAAGGCATTATTAGATTTTATGATAATAATAGCTTATGAACCATTAACCAGCATGATGTTTAGAAAACAGCATGCTTTCACTAAAACTTAGGTTCCTCCTCTCCTTGAAGGGACAATAAAACATTATGGTAGGCATTTTGACTTGAACTCAAAGGAAACATGAGACTAAAATATGTGATATTTTGTCTGGTTAGATGCAGTGGTAGAGTCTTTTGTTGCATTTCATTGTGTCAGTTTATTAAGCTGTGCTTGTTGTACACCAGGCATTAATTAGTTACCAAGGCTAAGGATGGTAAAAAAGCCAAGTTCATTTCCTGATGGAGATCACATTTCATTGGTAAAGACACATTATAAGTAAAGGAAGATATTAATGTTTAGTGTGAGATCTACCATTATAGATTTTAGTTCTTAGGTAAGAGGCTAGTGACTGAATGTTTGTTGTTTAGGTTCAAATGCCAAGACTCATGCTTATTTCCAGTGTCACCAGAAGTGGCCAAATGCCTGGTGGCCAAGGGGCCTCATAGGGAATCATTTACACAAAGACCTTACCCTTCTATGGGATTTTGCTTTTAGATTCATATACTTAGTCTGAGTTCTTATCTGAGGAAGAGTGTGAGATCTTGTTTAATTGGGCAATTAAAAAATTAAAAAAATTATCACAAGCATTTATGAAGAGCATTCACTACTCACAGTAGTTGGGACAGCACATTTTCTGCCTTAGCTAATCATGTTAGAAAGCCAGAGTACAGATTATCAGATTCCTCGAACACTGTTACATCCAGACAAAGTCCGTTTGCTTACATGACTCAATGTGTTGTGTCATCAGTCTTTATTGGTCTTGTTGGGATACTCATTTCTGGCAGACTAGAGAGTAGACAGCAGGCCTGGTGGGACATTCTCTCCTGTTGACTGTAACATGGCAAATCCAAGGCTTCTTCTGAGAATCTCTTGTGTTTTTCTTCTTTGCTGCCCTCTACTTGGCTTCTGTGTAAGGCAGATCCTTTCTGGCCATTGCATTTTCCCCTTAATACCAGATGAATAAGTTAAGCAAATATGGAAACCTGCTTTCTTTGGATACTACTATGTAATACTCTGCCCTTTTGCTAATTGTGTGTTGATTTCTTTTCAGGTACATGTCAACCTTGTATTCTCACCCTGATTTTCCTGAGAAAGGCCCAGCCGAGATTAATGAAGAGCTAATGAAGAACGTTAGCTACAACCCCCTTCTACTTCTCACACCACAGAAAGTAAAAAGATATGTTGAGTCTTTGTGGAAGAAGAAAAGTTCTGGCCAACCTGTCACCTTCACTGATGTCTTTGGGATGTTAATAGGAGAAACACTAATTCACAATGTAAGCCAGAATTTAATCTATAATCTCTTTCATACAAATACACCATGTACAACTTCTTTTAAATGAAAGGAAATGTAGTAGGTCTTATGAAAGTCACTCAGCTCAGTTTACTTTTTAGTGAAGCATAGTGGACATATTTTCCTTGCTAGGCATCAGAACTCTATTATGTTTCAAAGTTATGTTTATTAATTCTTTCCGACGATTATCAGTTCTGATGTGTGGAGAAATGGTTTTGTGCTCCTAGTCTTGGGAAAAGTCATATTTTTTTTCCCTGCCAATTCCACACAAGAACCATAATCTCTTGAGATGAGGAAGTGACTACAAATGATATTTTAAAAGTAGAAAAATGAATTTTGCCTGGAAAGCATCAGAGAAGGAAATGTGGACCTCAGGAAACAAACTCACTTGATGCGTAACCACAGGATGACATTTCTTCTAAAGATACAGCAGAAAAGATAGAGAAAAGCCTGTGGCAGGGACTCCAGTGCACACATATTTTCCAGGGTCCAAAGTTGCTTAATCATTCTCCAGTCCAAAGGTAGAGGGATGATTGTTTTTAGAATGTGGAGAACTGTTTCCCTGGAGCTTTCTTTTGGTTGATGGCTGCAAACTTGAGGTTTCTCAAAGTAATAAGATATTTTTATTTAAACATTTTAAGGGTTTGATTGAAATTCTATTTTAGATAGGTTTATCTGTTTATATATTTAAAGCCATTTCATTGTTTGTTCTGTGGACAGAGAATGAACACTACCTTGAGTAGTTTGAAGGACAAAGTCAGTGCTGCGCGGTGCCCTTTACCTCTTTTCACCTGTCTCCATGTCAAACCGGATGTGTCAGAGCTGATGTTTGCAGGTAAATCAGGCTCCTTCCTAAGACATCTCCTGGGACCTGCAAAATGTTCTTTCCTGTGATTTTCTTTAGGATCATTTCATAAGCAAATGCAGTTGCCTATTTTAGTACATTCCACACTGTAAGTACATTTGAAAACAAGAAAATAGGATTTTCTGATTGTATAGATATGTTCATAAATTTAGTAATATTTCTTTCCTTGAATTAGTGGGATAGCAAATCACCAATAGAATGAATAATTCAAGCTAGTTGCCCATTTCTAAGTGACTGTTGATGGTACGGTATGCCTTTCCCTTTTTAGACCACGCAGTCTTTTACTTGCTGGTTCTCTTTTCATTAATTACTGTTTGCTATTTAAAGAACCATTCTATTATTACCTTTTTCTAAAAATTTAGAAAGAGACTAACTGATGATATGACATTAGGGATGGTACACATTTAGAAGACCAAGATGACAGGTATTCAACCCTGGTTTTTGTATTGCACATTGTTGTCCTCAATGTAGTTGCTTAGTTCAGAGAGGCAAGAACAAAAATTTAAGATTTCTTGAAAGCAAGTAGTAACATTCAGTCATATGTCCAGTCTTATACAACAATATCTGTTAATCTGAGCCATAGATTTGATGATAAAAATAGGTAATATATCAACAATTGTTATTCAGCTATTCTTGTTTTGAAAATCTGAAATATTGTTTGTGTTACCCTGTTTCTGTCTTTGTTTCTGATCATTGTTCTTGCTTTTGTTTTTACTCTTCAAAATAAATTTGTAATAAGAAATAAAGAAAACTCTTCTATCGTAGTTGTTTCTGCATTAAAGATTATTTATTTAGCCATAGAGAGATCTGACTAGCAGGCTAGTGCTGTTGATCAAATTAATATCAGAAAAACTTGTGGATCTTGGATTTACTTGGGTTTGGGATTGTGTAAGAGGTTTTGAATGCATTTTAATTTCAGAAAGAACAATTGGAAAAACAAGAGGGAAGGAATTTTTTGTGTTGGGAAGTGGGTATTTGTGTTAGTTGGCTTTCCTGTCATTGAGACAAAATACCTAGCACTCACAACTTAATGGGAAAGGGGTTTAATTTGCTTCAGGGAATTCAGTCCATGATTTGCTGATGATATTTTTAGAAACATAAGCACTAAAATCTTTGTTAGACATGGTCATGCCATGGGGATTCATGAAATAGAATAGTGGCTACTATTGACCTAATGATTAAAACATGGCTTAGCCTTCACTAGGCTTCTTATGTTTACCAGCTCATTGAATGGTCATGACCACAGTACAGACCACCTTCTCATTTGGTTCACATTTTACATTTTAGAGAACTAAGACAGAGAGTATAAGTAAGGCAGGATATCCCAGTAAGTAAACACCACGAATTGGCCACAGCAAGGGGTTGGAACCCAGACTGGCTGTTGAGCTTTTGTTTTTAGACAATGCAACTTATTGTCCCAATCACCATGTATTTCTAAGATATGAACGTGGAGACATTACTTCATGATTCTGAGATTTAGAATTAATGGGCAAAATTAAAAGAAGATCAATTATTAGAAAACATTTCCCTCATTTTTATAGTCTTTTTGCATCATTGGTAAGAGTAATTTTTTTGTCTCTCTTTCTTGGATTTCATATCTCTCCATCAGTAGCTTTCAGTTTTATGATATTTAGAATGAAAGTAGATTGTATGAAAGTTGTCTGAGTTTTTAAATGGAAAAGAGTATTTCTTTTTTGTGAAATCAGAAGGGATCATTTTGCATTGTCTCATTTCATTCATCCATAAGCTTTTTCCCTTCAACCTTTACGCATGTCATATACATAAGGAGCATTTGGTTAATATTTTTATTTTCATCACTAATGAATGAGAATGATCATGCTTTGTGAAAGTATTTATTGATTGTGTACTGCTTTTTTTTTTTTTTTTTGTGGAACCAGGGATTGAACTTAGGCCCTTGCGCTTGCCAGGGAAGCACTTATTCCACTGAGCCATCTCTCTGGCCCAGATTGTGTACTTCTCTAACATTTTCTTGTTTTTAAAATGTTTTCAGATTGGGTTGAATTTAGTCCATATGAGATTGGCATGGCCAAATATGGTACTTTCATGGCTCCTGACTTATTTGGAAGCAAATTTTTTATGGGAACAGTTGTGAAGAAGTATGAAGAAAACCCCTTGCATTTTTTAATGGGTATGTAATTGAAATCTAATACTAGTTTGATTATTTTTAAAAATAAATAAATAAATTTATTTATTTATTTGGTACAGGGTCACACTACGCTGCTCAGACTCATAGCGATCCTTCTGTCTCAGCCTCCCCAGTGCTGGGATTACAGGCTTGCACCACCACACCTGCTTTTGGCAGCCCCCATGCCCAGAGTTCTAGGGCCAGCACAACATGGGGTTCCAGGGATTGAACCCTGGTCCTTGTGCTTGCCAGGCAGATGCTTAGACCACCAAGCTATCTCCTCAGCCCTAGTTTGACTATTGTTTAATCCTGGTACCTTTTGAGTTATTTTCTCTCTTGGCTTCATTTCAGGTGTCTGGGGAAGTGCCTTTTCTATATTATTCAACAGAGTTTTGGGCGTTTCTGGCTCACAAAATAAAGGTTCCACAATGGAGGAAGAATTAGGTATGGTAAAATGATGTTTACATTGACTAAAAAAATATTAATAACATTGTTAAATTTCTTATGCATATACACAAAGAACAAGAAATATTCCTAAGGATTTTAGTATCTTAATTTATTAGTAATTTGATAAAATAAACCTAAATATTTCCTAAAATTTTATGAAGTTTTTGTTCTTAATTATCTTCTGATTTGAAATTAGGCAATCATAAAGACTATTGGTTTTAAAACATAATTTGTGCTAGAGCATCTCCAATCATTTTTCTCATTGTGTTTCAAAACATTCTATTTTCGGTAGAGTATTTCTCCTCTTAAAAAAAGAAAATGATAGCTTTTTAGAGATTAGATTCACTAGTAGTTGACCCTAATATGCTATCTATAGCTAAATTTGTTCTTGTTATGGTTTATCTCTTAAATACTAACTCACTGCAATACTATTAGTAATTCATGAGGTGGCAATTCACACTAAAGAAAGAAATATTTTATTTTATTATCCTTTCACTCTGGATTGTGACCCATAAGTAACCATGGAAACATACATGAGCTGGCTCTCATACATGTGGCCAGCTAGAGCCTGGGTGGTTCTTTGCAAAGGTGAGATATGAGTGCAGGAAGGCAGAAGGGTGGGCATCCTTTGTGCCTTCTGAATCCTCTGCCTCAGTTCTTACTGATGCTGGTCTCCCTGGTGTGATTAGGCATATTATCAGAGACATAGCTCATGGGGGTACACTGAGGTACCGACTCTTTGCTTTAGGTCTGTCCATTCTATCTTCAAGTTCAATTCTTGACTCAATACAAGACGTTTCAAACCAGGATTTCTTCCTACAGGGAAAACTGACCTGCAAACACAGGGAGTTGGGAAGGGGAGGCAACAAGAGGGGCCGTGGAAGCAGATTTAAATGTCTTGGGGTCCACTGTAGTGAACCTCTGAGGCAAGTACCTTGCTCCTGGAAGAAATTATGCACTCCGGCTCCACTCTCTAGGAGCTAAAACAAGGGACAGAAACAAACTGCAACCCTTAGTCTTTCCACCCACCTTCTGGTATTGTCTAGATAATGATTAAGGAAAGAAGCTTACATTTATAATTAGAGAATAATTTAGAGAATTTATACTACTAAGCCCACCCTGCAAGGAGTAGGGTGAGTGAGGCAGCAACACACCAAATGCAATGTTTAAAGAATTCTTAATCTTTAGCACCATAGCTTTTACCATTTCTGCCCTTCAGCTTCTAGAGGGACAGCGAGGAATCATTCTTCCCTGGGACCAGTTACAGATGCTGCAGCTTGCAAAGGTCCCAGCAGGGGCTGAGGTGTGACTATTGCCTTTCCCAGGGACACCAGGTACGACTAGGAGAAACACCACGGTCCCTGCCTGCTGTCCTTAGCGGAGGGCTTGTGTGCACCAAGCCTTCGAGTGCTCAGCCCCACGAGCACCTGGAATGATGGGTGACTTGAGCCAAGGGGTTCATGTCCAACCTCCATTGTAGCTCAGGAGTGAGGCAAGACCCACTGGTGTTGTCAGAGCTCAGGGAATCCTACTCCATGTTAGGGAAGCTGATGTCCAACATCTGAAGCCTGGAGTTCTCAATCCAAATTTGGGGCCAGACTAGCAGAAACCAGGCACATAGGTCCTATGGATAATGAACACCACTACCTACGACCTCTTCTGTATCAAGAAATATCACAGGTCAACTTGAGAATGGGGAAATGGACAGAATAACAACAGTGACCTTTTCAATGATCAATTAATTTGAAGAGTACATTCCTATAAAAAGCTTGCAGGATAGTGTCTTTCTTATCACAGGCACCAGCAGTTGACATAATTAAGCTTCATTTGCAGAGGGTCACATAATTGTAGCACATCATGTGGAAGATTGCAAGTGGTTTTATTTCTACTTGTGCAGGAATTATTCTTAGGTACATAGTATTTTATTTGATACTTACATTTAGTGCAGTTAAACTTTTTACTTTAATATTTTCTTTAATAATATATCATTTGTATGTTTTATATAGCTTTTTGTAAGGTCTGGGAAAGTGATGGCATAATTTCATTAGAAGCAACTATTTTTAAATAATAACAAAATAAACAAAGAGAAAGGCAAGTTGTGCTTGTAATTTCTGTTTTTCTCTGAGCAACTCTCGTGTCCTGAGCATCCTGGGTAGTTGCTGATCCTGTACTTGCCCATACCTGTGACACAGTCACATTCCCTTGGTGATTAAACTGCAGGGCAGAAAATATAACGAGTCAGTGATCTTGGTTGATTTATTTTAATAAACTTTCTATCCCAGATGAATATCTTTTTCTCAAAAGTAATTTTGTGGCTGTCACTCAGTCTCTCAGTTATGCGAAGATTTTGGAGAAATAGAAAGTGAAAGATCAGGAAAACCGTGTGTCGAGAGGTTGGCTTCCCGTGCTCATTCTCTATTGAATAATGCAGGTTACTTAGGTTTATTCTGTTTATTAATTTTCTTCTGAGGCAGGAAGATAACACGACTGAAATAACACATCAGATGTTGGGGGAGATTGTGGCTAAAAGCCAAAGAAAAGGAAGATGTTTATACTGAATACCTCTGAGAGGGCTCCGTGCAGTAGTCCCTTTTGACGCCTGCGGTCTGGCAGCCTGCTTTCTTGATCTGTGTCAGACTGAGGGGGAATACTGTCTACTGGAGATCCGGTCAGCAGGATGCATGTTACCTCAGGTTATGTAAGAGTTTCCAGAAATGAAACCGGAGATGAGCTGGACGGGCTCATCTTTTGGCCGACTGAGGTCTATCTCTTAGGAGGGGTATTCAGTTGTTTTATTTTTTTGTGCTTTCTCTTCTGAATAGAGATTTGAAGGTAAACTGGACCACAACTGAGTAACTTTAAGTAAAATTATTTACCTTCTCAAAAGATTTTGTATTCAACAAATTACACTTTTGAAAAGATGAGACTGTATAGTACACTATGGAAATACAGATCATAAAAGTCTAGAATATTTAGCTATTCAGGGCATAAATACTTCTGTGTAGAGAAAAGGCAATATTTTGGTGAAGGATTTTTTTTTCATCAGGGTATCAAATATGACCAAAACAAATAAAACAAAACAACAACTACAACTACAAAAGGAAATGTTTGAAGAAAGAAAGAAAATACAAGTGTCGTGAGAGACACATGCTGGTGTGGCTTGATCCGTACTATTCTCCGTCTGCTCTGCCCAACAGATTTATTTCTCTAAGTTATAAACATTAGCGGGAGAAATTTTATTTTACTAAATTTCATATGCATAAATCATGCCAGTAAAAATAAAGTCTAATACCTCAAAATTTATTAATATTTTTATTACTTAATAATTCATTCATATGTAATTTACATGAGTATAACAAACCTGTGCATAGTGATGAGGAAACCACTTGTCATACCCGTGTTTCTGTAAGATTAGGTGTGCAAAACCACGCTGTCAATAAAATTTGTAAGTAAAATTTGTTTAGTTCTTAAAATTATAAAAAAAAATAAAAACCTATACATTCTAATTACTGAAAGGGGAATCTCAATCAGTAATGATACTGTGCTTTTATGTGACCGAAAAGTTTGATTTTTTTTTTCCACAGATGGTGATTCTGAGAATGACCTGAAAATTTAAGTGTATTTTACTTGCAAAAAGACAGCTAGTTATGTCAGATTTTATTGTTACCTTTGGGGTGAAGACTTATGCTTATTGTAGTTTGTACAATTGGTCTTTTAATAAGGTCTGTAGGAAGTACAAATTGTTGACACTAAATTGTGCATGTCATGTCAACAGATGATTTTAAATATTATTAAAAATAAAAATATAACATATATTAGTTGTTTTTATTCATTTCCTACAGACTGAACCATAGGCCTTCCTCTATAGATTTTATCTTTATCCTGTAGTTACCTTCATAAATAACACCTAAAGATATAATTAAGTAGTTACTCCAGTCAAAGTTAAGGCAAATAAAAATTACTTCCTTAAAATTAGCAATGAATAAATTGAAAGTGATTTAGCTTTCATTCCTGTGAGATTTTGTATTCTAGGCAGAAGTTTAAAAACACTAATTAATCTACATTTATTAAATGGATCTGACTTTCTACACAGACTAGTAGTACCTGTGGTGTGATTTTTCTCAGCTTACTTTTTAATAAGTTTAGTTACGAACTTTGACTCTTGAGATATCGTCAAATTCTCTCTCTCTCTCTTTTTTTTTCCTGCAGAAAACATTACGCCAAAGCACATTGTGAGTAACGATAGCTCGGATAGTGACGACGAGTCTCAGGAACCCAAAGGTAAGACGGCTTCGCGTTCCCCAAGGACAGTATCATCTCAGCTTTCCATTGAGAAGACAGAATCTGATTCAAAGTAGACCCCAGATATATTCCTTTTCCCTCTCATATCTCAAAAGTGTTTCTGGCTAAACAAATGTAACTGAAATGGCAGAGATGCTGAATGCCGTCTTCAGTCTGACTAGGAAGCGCACTTCTCAGCCTTAAGCGTGTGATTTGGGCACACTTTTAGGTGGCTTTAAGAATGAAGATCTTCTCCTTAACGTTTTATTAAATAATGGTAGAAAAGTGGTACTCTAATTTCGTTTTGAGCCTTGAACCCGGGCTATGCCCCTTATGTCAGGAAAAATTAGTGATGAAGTGGGAAAATGTTATCAAGAGCTTGTTGCCACAAGGCTTGTCAGTGTTCCTGAGTTCTCTTACAGTTTGCCCAGACACTTTTCAGCGTTGTATGGCTCTTGATAGTTAGTAGTGGGCTTTGAGATTGGTCAGGTGAAGATCAGAGATATTTCTTTCTTTTTTTTTTTTTTTTAGTGGAACTGGGGATTGAACTGAGGCCCTTGCACTTGCCAGGGAAGCGCTTATTCCACTGAGCCATCTCCCCGGCCCCTATTTATTTCAATGTAGTATTTTGCTGTTGTAACATAAAATGAGAAGAATTTATAATTGGGCACAACTTTTGACATAGCCATTTATAAAAATGCACCCAATAGTAAAAGATAAATACAAAAACACAAATTTGAAAAAGAGAAGATTTTATAACAGCTGGATAAACTTGTCATAATTTCAAAATTACCTTCTAGATTTTAGGAGATATTAAATGCTTTCTTGTCTAAAACTTAATGAGTTTTCCCAGGCAGGACATGAGTATTGGATCAGCCTGGTTTGTCTTTGCCTGATTATTATTAAAGTTGAAATTCTCTTCTCATAGCTGAGTTACTGCTTCCTTCTAAGATGAGTTTGTATAAATTAGAGAAGAGTGGACTGTCCAGGGAAGGCCTGTGCACACAGGCACAGAGGGTGTGATGGCTTGCAGACAACTAAAAGAAGATGCCTTTTGGGAAGACGAAGTTTTCCTCAGGTACAGGAGTGAGGTAGTGGAACACCAGGCTTCAGTCCTGTTTTCTGGTTGCCCTGCTAATTTATGCAGCCAGTAAGTTCCCTAATTAAATACAACAGGTGTGGTCATTGGGCAGGAATCCCTAAAGAATTTTGTTCCTTCATGTAAAATAATTAATTTTACTTTTTGTTGTTGCTGTTACTCAAAGCTTCTATGTGTGGATTTTGTTTTAAGGAAGGAAGATCCCTAGTGCAAAGAGAGTAGACATCATATGCCTAAAATTTTTATAATTATGTATTATCTTAGGTACTACTAAATAAATGAATAAATTATTACCATAGATATGCAGTTCTTTTATTATAAGGTAAATTACTATGGATTGGTAATGTGTTAGGTTAGGGCTGCGGTACTAGTTACATGTTCAAGGCCAACACGCTCAATTATTTGAATATGGCTGCTGTGGTTTTAGCACTGTTCTAGATTAGAAAACGATATTTAGGAAATTGGAGGATTGAACTTTAAATTTTTTGACTTTTTTTTTTTTCTTTTCTGTAGTGGGGGTTGAACCTAAGGTTTTGGATTTTGTGCATACTAAAGAAACACTGTACCACTGATCTATGTCCCCAGTGGTTAGAAGGCTTTTTGGAGTTTTTGTTAGTTTTATGTATCTTTTTTAAAAATAGTTAATTAGAGCAGTTTTAGCTTCAAAGCAAAAGTTGACTGGAAAGAACAGAACTTATGTATGTTTTCTTTTTCTGTATTCCATAAATGATTCTAGCTTCCATTATAAATATTCTTCACTAGAGCAGTACATTTTTTTTTTTTCTATTTTATGGGAGGGTCTACAGAGTGTTCAGGGTCTCACTACTACATCAGACTCAGAGTGATCCACCTGTTTACAGCCTCCCAAGAGCTGGGATTACAGGCATGCGCCACCATGCCCAGTCTCAATTGTGGTCTCGGTACACCCCAGGGGTGAGGCCAGTACAGCAGACCCAGGGATCAAACTCCCAGGCCCTGTGCCTGCTTGCAGGCACTTTAATCCATTGAGCTATTTGGCTGGCCCTTTAGAATGGTACATATGTTACAATTGATGAATCTACATTGACACATCATTACTATTCAAAATCGATAGCTTTCACTCAATGTTATTTTAAGGGTTTTGATACTTTGATATACTTTGATATACATATGCCACTATAGTAGATTCCATAGAGCATCTACTCTACCATAGAGTTCTCCACATATTTTTCTTCCCTGGTAGCTGCTGGAAAGTAATAGAAGTCAGTTTATTGCCCAAAGTTTGCCTTTTACAGAAGCTCATGTAGTGGAGATAGCATGTTGCCTTTTCAGATCGGCTTCTTTTGATTTATGGTAAGCTTTCATGGTTCTTCCATGTCTTCTCATGGCTCGGTAACTCACTTCTTGTTAGTGTTGAGTAAATATACTTTTTGTCTCAGAATTATAGTTTATGCATTCTCTACTGAAATATGTCTTGGTTACTTCCAAGGTTTGGAACATAGGAATAAAGCCACTTACTGAGGATTGAACTCAGGGCCTTGCACTTGGTAGGCAGGATCTCAGACCGTGGCGCTATCCCCTCAGCCCCTTACTATTGAGTTTTAATAGTTATTTGCATACTATAGCTAACAGATCATTACTAGATATGTCTGTTTTTGCCAATAATTTCTCCTAGATTGTGGCTTGTTCTTTCGTCTTCTGGAGATTCCTTCATTCTTAATCCTATAATTTTGATCAGAGTGTCTAGGCATTTCCAACTTTAGATCCTTTCAATCTGTACTATAGTCCTTTACTTGTTCTTACTGGAACGGCTGCAATCATCAGAGAAGCAAATGTATACAAAATGTTGTAAAGAGCTACATGTTGTAAACTTACTGTTAGTATTACATCGAATAAATAATCAATGCCATTTATATATTAATGTGAGGGTTTGCCTTTAGAGGCTAGTTCATTTAAGAATACTATGAATACCCAAAGCTTTGGAAATAGCTTGAGTCTCTTATTCATATCCTGTGCTACTGGAGATATAAATCAATCATTTTAAAATCTAATTTGTTGTAGCGAAAGATTGCCTTTGTCAGATTTGGCAATAGAAAAGTGTGGGAGTAGAACACAGCCTGTGTTTCTAATGTTTGTGTAGTTGTCTGGGTGTGTTACCAAGGCAAGCTCCCTTCCTTCTCTCAGCTCAGCTCAACTAACCTCTGTGAAAATAAAAATCACTGTTTACTGTGATTTTATGTATATGCAGCATGTTGTACATTGATTAGAAATTAAAAGTTTGAGCGTAGCTTCTATTCTCTCTCAAAACACAGAATTTTACATCCAAATATTTATGTAAAGAGGTAGAACAGAAGGGGCTTAAGGAAAGAGAAGTATGCGCTGTCATAAGTTGTCTTTCAACCTTGATTATGAGTGGATTGTGCTGGTGGTGCTTATGTTGTGGCAGATGACACTGTTTCTGCTCCCAGCCAGTGTCACTATGAAGGTCTGAGCCAGCTCCTCTAGGACTCTAGGAGATGTGCAGATTCAGTTCATTTTTCACAGTGAGCCTGTGAGCTTTACTGATGAAGACATGGAAGAAGAAGAGATGGGATAGCTAAGAAATGGGCAAAGGACTTGAACCTTGACAATCTGATTCCATCACCAGGGCTACAAATGAGAATACTGCCTCCCAGTAGTAGTGATAGTTCTCAGGCTGTCATTTAAAATCACTTCCTTTGGACTACTGCTGAGTTTTAAAAACATTTTAGGGTTTTACATCTTCAAACTTTGTAAGAAAGGATGAAATGACAGGTCATACTACTGATTCTTAAGAATTCATGTCAAATCATTTGTCTGTCTGTCCTGAATTCATATAATCCCTGGATGTTTATCATACAAGATAGAGCTTCTATGAAAACCTAAGAAAGGTACAGGAGGGACTATTGGATGCTATGGCTTCATTCTCTTTTTCTGTGTGAAGCCAAAATAAAGGAAGAAAAGAAGCAAGGAAGAAGAAAACTGGAAAAATAGAAGATTTACCAGCAAACCCAAGAATAGATCAAGCAGAATGGTCAATCATTAAACTTTTACCCTGTAGGTAAAAAGATAGATAAAACCATCAATATTTTTCAGTATTGGGGATTATACTTCTTTCGAGTTTTCTCCCTGGGCTACATTCTCAGTTTTTTAATTCTTTCTTCCTTTTTATTTTGAGGTGAAGTGTCACTACTCACTAAATCGCCAGGGCTTTGCTTGAATCGATGACCCTCCTGCCAGCATCCTGGGATTATAGGACTGCACCCACCACCACACATGGCAGATAGTAGTTACTAAGAACATTTTAAGAACAAAAGTGATGATGTCTTTGTTATGTTATTTGCACAAATTAACACATGTTGAATCAAAAACCATGGGGTTTTATTGTTCATGTTAACATTCAATTAACCAAAGAAACTTGCTTGACTTGGTACTTTTTGGAGTGCCAATAGTGACGTTCCCCTTACTGTCAGGCACTGAAAATGAAGATGCTGAAAGGGAATATCAGAATGACAATCAAGCAAGTTGGGTGCAGCGCATGATCATGGCCCTGGTGAGTGACTCGGCTTTATTCAACACGCGAGAAGGACGCGCTGGCAAGGTGCACAACTTCATGTTGGGCTTGAATCTCAATACCTCCTATCCACTGTCTCCTCTGAGGGACTTTGCCACAGTGGAACTCTCCGATGATGATGAACTGGATGCGGCAGTAGCAGGTAAGTACACAGAATGTAATCAGAGCAAGCCAGTTCAGTCCAAGTTTGTTCTTGCTCTAGCAGAAGAGAATTTTAATTACTATTAACATTTATTTTTACTGAGTTACAAGAACATCTATTTAAAGTAGACCCCTATGTGAGGGTCTTTAAGATACTTTCAATTTTTAGGAATAAAATTGCACTAGACAGGAAATAGTTTTGTCTTGTCAGAAAAGCAAAAAGTCATTGAAATATTGAGAGATCTCAGATCCTTTTTGTCTTAGTCAAGTTCACTCCTAGAAGAACGGGGAACCCTCTATGGTCAGGACTTCGTGGGGTTTGAAGCAGGGAGTTAGATGCTTATAAAATTGTACTAAGGATTAAAGCAGCAAGTTTCAGGCGGAGCTTGCCAGAGTGACTTTAAAAATACCCAGGAGTCACCCTCACAAACGCCTCCACAAGCACACTTGGCAGTGGGAAGCGCAGAAACATTGTCTCATTTCCTCCCTGGCCCAGGCAGGGTCAGCCCCACCGGAGTATGGGGGAGGCGGGTGACCCCTGCTTTTGGCTGGGTGCCCTCACATGGTGTAGGAATGTACTGGGCTTGCAGTGCCCCGGGGGTAAGGGAGAAGTCTCTCCAGTGCTCATGAAGCTTTGGAAATTTTCTTAAGACCATCTGTAAGAATCTAATTACTTCCATGTCTTTCAGTTAGCCAAATCCACAGAAAAAAAAAAAAAAACAACCCTTTATTTTTTCAGTTTTATGCGAGTTATGGATTCAGAGTTCATTTGCTTTGGTGGCTAATTGATACATAGTAATCTTTCCTGAATGGTCCTGTTTTTTTAAATTTTACTAGTTTATCATATCATCATCTTTCCCTTAATTATCATACAGTCATTTTTCAACATTTTCTGGCTTAGGGACATTCACAGGATGCTGTTTACTTAAATGAGATATTAAAAACTTTTACTGTCCTTGGTGCTATGCCTACAAAATTAAAATATAGCATCAGATTTAATTGTTCTGGTAGTGTCATTTCTACTTATTGTTTGACTTTAAGGGCCATCACAAAAGCAAAAACTAGCCTCTGTTTGAACAAGGTGGGTACAAATGAATTTCCACTTTGCATTTTGTTTGTTTGAAACAGGGTCTCGCAATGTATCACAGGCTGGCCTTTGTAAACCTACTTCAGCCTCGTGACTGTTGGGATTACAGGCATGGATCCCAACCATGGCCACTTTCTGCTTTGCATAATATTTATAACATTTACACTCTAAAACAAGGGATGTGTCTTACATACCCTTAATCTAAGCCCTTTCATATCACCCATGATAAAAGTATATTTTTGAGAAAATGAATATGTATTTTAAACTTGATCTTAGCCAGTCCCATCATTAGTAACATCATTTTCCTTGCCTCATGGCATATGGCTGGGTGTACGGATGCTGTAGTAATAATTAAATGTGTTTCCTTTAGAAATTTATGCTTGATTATTGAATGATGATGGGCTTATAAAAACATTGTACATATAGAGCATTTAAAACATGAAAGAACCTTCAATTACTTGATTCTCTGGAAGAGGAAGAGCAAAGAAAATAATTCCATCATCTTTGTCTAAATTGATCTGATGAAACCAGGGCATGGGTGTCTTGGCCTAGCTCCTAATCCCTTTTCTTCGCTGCTCAACATCCTCTTGGCTTTATGAGTCATTGTCTTGCAGATGTAAGAAGTTTTCTTTGTGTATATTTTATTACCTCTGTTACATGTTTTTATCCTGCCTTTACATACTTTCTCTGTGGTCTGCACAGCACGCTTTCTGCACCCCACAACTTCCTTATAGTTTTGCAATGTTTTGTGTCAGTTGGTTGGTATTAGGGCTGCCAGATCAAATACAGAATTCTCGGTTCAATTGTAATTTTGAAGAAGCACACAAATAGTGCACATAATTGTTGCAACATTTGGTACATATTTAGGTTAAGTAACTATTTTTTGCTTATCTGAACTGCAGAGTAAAGTAGGTACCAAGTATTTTTAATTAGCCATCTTTGACAATCTTAGGAAGACTGCCTTTGTCTTTTTCATTTGCTTCAAATTGTTTTGCATTTTCCACCTTTTTTGTTTTCCTTCATATAGTCTTTTATTCATACTGCATTTACGGCACTTACAAAAAATATCTTGATCTTTAGGATCTGCTACTGAACAAGGCAGATACTAATTCCTGCTATTATAAAGATTAGGAGCATTAGATGGCTCATTGTCAAAGTTTTGATTTATGGAGAGACTATGTTCTTTGGTTAACAGTAAGAAAAAATCAAAATTAAAACTTAACAACCCTAGTCTTGATGGAGCCTTAAGTCAGGAAAGATACAGCAATTTTCATTAAAGAGATGACTGCAAACTAAAAATATGTTAAATGCAGTTTTTTGTTTTTCTGTTAGATATGGCTGGGAGATCAATAGCTACAGATCACTTAGTTTGACTCCATCTGGCTTTGAGCTCACTTTGTAGCCCAGGCTGGCCTCGAACTTGCAACAATCCTACTGCCTCAGTCTCCTGAGTGCTGGAATTACAGGCATGTGCCACCATATCCAGCTGATGTCCTCTGAAATAAGAGCTATCAACAATCTTCATAAATAACAAGAGGAAATACATATAATATCAATCATCCTCAAATATGGTATTTTATATACTAATTTCTGGGATATTTTTATTTTTTATTCATTTTTAAGAATTATTTATTTAATGTATTTATTTGGTACAGGGCTTCGCTACATAGCTTAGACTCAGAGTGATCCTCCAGTCTCCGCTTCCCCAGCTCTGGGGCTATAGGCATGTACCACTATGCCTGGTTTTGGTGGCCAGCATGGCATGTGGTACCTTGGATTGAACTTAGTCCCTAAACTTGCCAGACAGGTGCTTTGATCACTGAATTATCTCTCCAGCCCCAGGATATCTTTAAATGATCTAGCCTAAAGTGGTTTTAAATTAATATTATTTGGAGAAAATTATTTTTATATCTCAGTGTGTATCATTAACATTACACGTTAGTTATTTTGTATTTTTTCAATTAAAAAATACATGGCAGACTAGTTTCATTAAAAAATCCAGTTTTTCAGTGACAAATTCACTTAACTTAGTTGTATCTATAACAACAGTGCTAAAAGCAATTGCAATTTAAACTGAGTCTACTAAAATGATCAATACTTTTTAAGAACCTACTAAGATCTATCGATCGCCCTCTAATTGTTTTCTTATTTTAGAATAAGTCTGTTTGATATGGAAGCTAAAATGTTTGTCACAACTGTAATCATTGTGGTTCAAAACATCTTTGCTTAAATTCCTGTTAGACAACTAAAATACCACAATCAAAACATTAATTAAAATTATTTCTCTTTTAATTTCATATGCATCCCATGTAATGAAATGAGTAGAGATTTTATTGTATTAGAAACAGATTCTAGTTTTTGGCAGTTGTGTGGATACACATTAAATTTTATATATCCTGGAGCAGTCTTTCAATGATAAATGAAAAATGTGTATTATCTTTTGCCTGTGATGTCGCCTTGCAGACTATATTTAAAAAATAAAATTAATTATAAAATGATAAAATTCCACTCATTGGTTTCCTGAGAAATAAATACCTACAGGATGAATTTTAGGGAGTTGTTCATTAGTTACATGACTTCTTTCCTGTTTACTTTTGTGTTTATATTATTTACTGTGACATATACCATCTGGTATAAGAAATCAAGACATGAGTTATTTTAGACCAAAATTCAAAACACAGACATCCAAATATTTGTGCATTGTAAAAGCAATCTGTGTGATACATCTATAAAATGATCATCACCGATATCCACAGTTGGGCTGCTTTAAGGAAATGTTACATAAACATAAAGCTTGTTTCTGTACCTTTCAGAGAAACTGATTAATTTATGAGTTTGGATATTTTGCATGGTTTAAATGATGGGAAGATAATCTTTTACTTATTTAATTTTCTATGATATTTTAAGAGATATTATACAACTCAGTGAGTTCAAGTTAAGGCAAATTTAGAAAAAAAACAAGAAAACAAAAAAACCTCACCACCTTTTCCCTGTCTGCAAGGGAGCAAGATATTGTATTGATGTAAGTACCACTTAAAAGCACTTCACATATAGCACTGTTAAACAGGCTGGCTTATACTTGGGTCCCAGCTCCGCGTCTTATTAGATGGATAACTCTGAGTACGTACTTGCGTAAGCCTCACTTTACTTAGAAAATAGAAACACTACCTGTGCCCATTAACAGCATTAGTGTAATGATTCAGTGGCAGATTCACTTCAAGTACTATTGGTCTGAGTACGAGGGAACATACAATATAATTGGCTAGTTCTTCAACTTGTTGAATTTTGTCTTCCTCAAACCAATTTAAGCATGAGGTTCTTATTTTTGGCATGGAGCATCTGATAATACTTGGCAAATTGATACTCTTTGTAATGCAATTTCAAAGCACTGCTGAAAGTCAACTGAGCTATAAGATTAGGAGAAGTATTCAGCGGCATGCCAGACTTGAGAATTAGTGCACAGAATTATTTTTTCTCAGTTAATCTTGGATTTAAGATTGTCTGATGAGAAGGGGGAGCTCAAAAGGAGTATTGGAAAAATGGTTTGTTTCAGTTAATCTTCTAACTAAAATTAAAATGAAAACATTTAGCTTGCAAAACCAAAGAAAACATTTGTGAATTAATATGTTTAATTACACTAGGGAAAATTACTATGTTTAAAAATACTGATAGTCTCCATCCAATGTAGTTACTGTTTTTGGAGCTTTCAATTGTAACTTCTTTCAGTCCTTTGGCCATGATTTTCTAGAGTGGGGTAGATCCTCACTTTCAGTTTTGTTTTCTGAAATTTCAGTTTCTTTGGGTCAATAGCAATCAAACTGTTAAATGGAAAATTCCAGCAATGAACTGTTGAAAGGTTTTAAATAACTTTATTATAGCATATTGTTATAACTGTTCAGTTTTAATTAGTTATTGTTGATCTCCTGTGTTTAATTTTTAAAGTATGCACTATCATAGATACATATGTATGAAAAGGTGGTCCAGGGTTCAGTACTATCTTAGACCTGCATTGGGGTCATGAAACTTTTCCCCTGGACAAGGGGCTACTATTGTAACAGCGTGACAATCTGTGTGGGGCTTATATTCACATACTGGGTTTGGAACTTATAGTCTTACTCAGTGTGTAGAGCTACACTATTTATTTTACCTCTCTGAACCTCAGTTTTCTTCTCTTTAACATGACTATCTCTTTTGTAAGTATCCTAAGGGTGGTAAATCTCATATATAAAATTTCTATTGCACAACAGATACTCAGTAATAAATGAGAGTTGCTTTTAGAAATGAGAGTAGCCAAATGATGATTTTACAAACTTCCTTGTAAAATCCCTAGAAACTATCATAACCCAAAAATTAGACATTTTTACTTTTAAAGCTTCAAATACATAATTTCAAAGCTAAAAATCTCAGAGAAATAAATGTAAGAGTTTGATAATCTTTATTCATTTCATTTTTGCAGCCTTTAGAATCTAGATTCTGGGATAGAAGGTTAATCAATGCCTTGGCTGGTGGGAAAGTATACTGTTGTAGTAATCTAGAGATGCTTTTTAAGAACAGAATCAACATGTAGATAATTACTTAGACATTGATTTCCCATCTTTATTCTTACTGATAGAGGACATAATCCCAGACATATAAGACTTTTAACAAATCACTTAGCCTGCCTTTATTTTCATCCATATGCATGATTGCCCTGAAAAAAATTAGGATTTTTCATTGTTTAAAAAAAAGACAATTTTTTATTCAAGATTTACTATTCTTTTAACTACAATGGGCAATGTGCATTGCCTCAGTAATAAAATCTTTTCCTTCTTATTCATGAACACACTAGTAAATGTAGCATTCATTTGTTATTCAGTATTTTAGAGATCAGAAATTATGTTAGATATGGGAAAACACAGGTCTTTTGTTAATTGTAGAAAATAACACTTTTTAAAGTAACTATACCAAAATCTAATGAAAACAGCTTATTTCAATTTACACTAAACTACGTGGCTCATTGCTTTATTAGTGCTTTAATTTCAGCTTCTATTGATCACAATTATGTGCTTAAGTTGTGTAGTAATAGTTTGAAGAAGCTTTCTTTTTTGATATTTCTCTCTCTCTCTCTCTCTCTCTCTCTCTCTCTCTCTCTCTCTCTCTCTCTCTCTCT
>NDGN011557141.1:4889-19387 GCA_002564285.1 Tympanoctomys barrerae | reverse complement strand
GCTCTTGGGAGGCTGTAAACAGGCAGATCACTATAAGTCTGATCTAGTAGTGAGACCCTGAACCCCTTGTGGATCTTTCCCTAAAAATACAAAAAAAAAAAAAAAAAAAAAGAATCTTCTATAAAATTTAAAACATTCTCAGAATAGTTTTGAAAGAAATCTAATGTAGGCATACTAATTTAAAATCATATTAATAATTCAGCAAAAATATATTTGGTCTTGAAATTATCCTATTTTGAACTATTATTACATAGTCAATCATAATCATTAATATACTCTTTACATTTTAGAATATATGTGTTATGTTCATCTACATAGAAGCCATATAAAGCAGGAATATTATACTCTTTTTGCAAGTGAAGAAAGAAAGATTTGGAACCCAAATGAATTGCCCAAGGGCTAGTAAGGAGAACCATGTTCTGGTACTGATTAATTGCTTTACCTGTAACTTAGAAAAACTGTGTTCTACTTGTGTCGTACCATTTACAGTTATTTTCACACATGTGTCTCAAAATTACCAGCAAAGTATTAGCACAAGCGTTATTAGTGTGTTTAATGAATGAGGGCATCAAAATTTCAGGAAATTAAGGGCAGGCCAGATAGCTCAGTGGACTAAAGTGCCTGCTTAAGGCAGGCACAGCAACCAGCCAGGGTTCCATCCCTGGCATGCTGCACTGGCCCTGCCCTCGGGGCAAACGGAAATGGCAACTGAGACTGGATGTGGTGGAATATGCCTGTGATCTTAGCAGTTGGGAGGCTGAAAACAAGAGTATCAATACAAGTCTGATCTGTGTAGTGAGACCCTGTCAGACCCAGTACTAAAAATACATTTAAAAAATTGGGAAATTAAATATCAATTCTCCTTTAGCCCAGTCAAGACCAAGCAGCAATTTCTGACTGGTCTTTATCTTGTGGCTCTATTTAATACCATGGACAAATAAGGGCTTAACAAGAGAAAAACAAACTATAGCCAAGAAATAGTATGTCTGCAAATTTGTCATGCTTACATTTATCCTTAGTACTGTATGTCTTTTACTGTGTCTTGTCAGAGCTCATTAGCATGCTGTATTGGGAGTCCTTCATATTCCCAGGCGCTGAGGTTAGAGTGTGTTTGCAGAATCCATGTGTTGAAACCCTCAACATGATGGGTCAAAGGTGTTTGAAAGTAGGTCCTTTGAAAGGTAATTAGGATTCAATGAGGTCAAGAGCTTGGGGCACCTGTCATGGCTTCAATGTCTTTGTAAGAAAGAAACCCTGTGGCTTCATAAGGAGACCGGAGTAGCACGCTTGCTCCCTCTCCATGTGACGCCCTCTACTAGCTTATCATGCAGCAATAAGGTCTTCTCCAGATGCTGAACAGATACACCACCGGCATGAAGCTTTTGAACTTCTTCACTTCCAGAACTGCAAGCTAACTAAGTTCCTATTCTTTATAAATTACCCTCTCCACAGTATCTTTTATAGCAACAGAAAAGAGACTAATCACTGGGGAAATGTTTTTGGAATTTCTATGAAAAGTACAAGCAGAAGATATGCAAAGCAGTCAATGGAAGTAGAGAAGGGATCAAGGCAGATGAGGTTTGCAATCTACTTTTACCCTAAAGTGAACAAGAGATTACAGGGCATCCATTAACTTTAACTCTTCTTTTTAGTCCCTTTTCCTCGCCTTGTACCACAGCACTACTGTATCTCCATGTAGGTCAAGGTAAAATGGTAACACAGAAAATGGTGAGTTGGAGTATATTTTACAAGTGTGGTCTTGTCTATGTAGTTTTCTGTCGAATCTGAAAAAGACCAAAACTTCAAATTTCTCCTGAATTTTAATTTTGCTTTTGATGAAGAAGAGCAGGTGTGTTATGAAATAGCTCATCCAGGTAAAGGCGACACGAGGACTGTTTGGCATGAGTATATCAGCTGACACTGGGGCTTCAGAAGAAGCCAATACATACAGAATTTGTTTTTAACACTTTCTTACTTCCCTTTCTAAAGAACTCTTTCATGTATTACCTCCTTTTGTTGCATATCAAAATATACTATCACTAGGATATTTTTAAGTTTTCAGTTTTAACTTGTAGGTCTGTTTTGCTGTAGGATGTTCCAAATTGCAATGATCTTCCATCCACTCCACTTGAAGATGAATCCATCACAGGTCCCCAGTGATGGATTCTTTCATCCAGTTCTCCACAAAAACTACCAGTGGGTCTCTACTCCAGGCTGCTAACACACTAACCTCTTCAGAATATAATAG
Source organism: Tympanoctomys barrerae (assembly GCA_002564285.1). Lineage (NCBI taxonomy): Eukaryota > Metazoa > Chordata > Mammalia > Rodentia > Octodontidae > Tympanoctomys > Tympanoctomys barrerae. The sequence goes on along the minus strand of NDGN011557141.1, from coordinate 17,139 downwards.
ATTACAGGTAACTTTTGCGGCATGTGGAAATGTATCTCATCTTCCTACTCCTTATTTTCAAAAGATCAGAAGGTCCTAGTCTGCTATTGATCTCCTGATAGCCAACTTCTGCCTTGTTCCTGTGACCAAGACTTCTCCTGACACTCTAGTTCTGATAAGCAGACCTGGTGTGCACACGGCCTGACTCGACAACTCTGACTTCCTAGATTCCTTCCAGACTAAGAAATTGCTTTTAGACTGAAAAGGGCCTTGCCCCACTCTGCTTGTGCTACTCTCTTCACTGTCTTTCCTAAGGTTGACTTTGCTTGCCTGCATCTCAGCGCATTGCATGTTCCTGCATTTGCTTCCTGGGTACTGGGCATATCTGAAAAAATAGCATATCAGTCAATGCCATTGGCTACTACTATTAGACCTTCACTTCAATTGTATTAACAAAAACAGAATTTATTCCAGGACTGGTGGGCTATCACAGAGACTAAGGGAAAGGGTTGGAGATTGGGCCCATCAAAGAAAACTTCTCATGAGCTCAGCAATAGCTCTCAGTCTCCTTCTCTCTCTTCTCCTGTAGTCTCACTGTCTCCCTTCTCTACTCCTGTATGAATGCCAATTTATTCTTAATTTCCTACAAACCAGTTTTCCTGTTTTCTAGCATATATGCTCATCCCAAAATTCTCTAGAAGCCTTACCTTGAACTTATCATCTCAGGTTGAGGAAATAGTTCAAACTTTCAAATTTCCCAGAGGTTCAGTTTCAGGGAGGTCTCTCTCTTGGTCCAATTAACCAAGGTTAAAAAATTGTGGCATGATATATAAAACCATCTTTCTGGGTACAGAAAGAGGGAGTGACTGTAAAAACGATACCTCTCATCTACTACGCCTTCCTGTACCTCTCCCCTCCAGTTCTCAGCCGACACTAGCCTTCTCCAACATGGCTCTGTATGTATTCCTTATGTCTATTTGGATTTCTTCTTCTCAATGCTATATGCCTGGGCACTTGTATCTGCTTTCTTCCAGGGGGTATATCTAATTTACATGCTCTATTCCTCCTACCCTCTAGAAATCATCACACTATCTATGGAAATCTTCTTTAACCATACTATATCTTAATTTCTCCCAAATCTCTGCAAACTCCCATTGCTTACAATTTGTGAATAAATTGAAGGAAAATTGAAGCAAGTTGAGTAGACAATTTCTGAAGGAAGAATAGACATATTTGCCAGGTACTGATATGCAAGGAAAGCTTTATAGTTTAATTGAATGAATAAAATAAAAACAATTAAAACTCACATATGCTGAGTTTTGAAGGCTATTTTCTTCACAAGTCACCAAGTGCACTGTGGTGACTTGTGCACTGATTCCCAAGTGCTCGGGACCCAGCGCTGTGTCTGTGGTGAAGCCAATCCTCCTAGCCAGTGCCTATATATGATGGGGGACACTGGAATACCTATGCTCTGAGACATAGAACCTGCAACTGGAAATTGTGGTTTGAAGATATTCCATAACCTTAACTAAGTCTTCCAATTCTTTCTTTTTTGTTTGTTTGTTTGTTTGTTTGGTACCAGGGAATAAACTCAGGATCTTGCACTTGCCAGGCAGGTGCTGTGCAAGTGAACTATATCTCTGGCTCCATATCTTTCTTGGAACCACGCTATAATCTGAGGCCCTATTCATCAATTGTCCTGCATTGAAGTCAGATCTCTATCAGTCTGAAGGCTCTCCCAGCTTTCTCTTGATTACCTGCCACTCTATCTTTTCCTTGTTTCCACTAATAAATCTCTTGCATATCTAATCTCATTTGTATTTGCTTCTACAAAAACATAAATCAAAACATCAAAGACAGGACATGATACCAAATACACTTAATGAAGAAGTATGATTAGAAGGATTCAAAAACAGTCAGAACAACTAGACAGGGAGAGGAGGATGCGGGGATAGCATTTCCCTGGTGATGCTCAGCTTGACCTCAGCAGAGCCTGAAGACGATTGAGTTGGCCTCGGAGGAAGAGGCCTACAAGTAGACTTATACATGTTACCCATGGTCATAATTACTGGAAAAGTTATTGATAACAAGTGCATCATTAGCAATGATCATAGTTATTAATGCCAATAGCATTAATATTCAGCCTACTATATATTTAATCAGATGCAATTGATGATATTGCTATTAATCATAACTAATATTCTTATCTATTCTTTTATTCTACCCTTAGCATTGCACACACTAATAGTAGGCAAAATGTGAAATGTTTTCATCCCATTTTCTTCCCCCCTCTCTCTCCTTCTGACTAATTTACTAGCAGGTTATAATGATTTCTCTTGAATTTATATATATTTCCCTTGAATTTGAATTATCTTCAGGCAATGACTTACAGACTTAGATGCTGTGTTCTTCAATATTTTGTCTTGACTGCTTCCTCTTCTTCTAGAAGCTCTCTTGGTAGATTGTATTCCCCTGAGCTTTTATCAACCCTTGCTGCTCTAAGGATGCCTAGATGTTTACCCTTCTTATGAACTCCACCTGCCTACTACAATGAAAAGTCTCAGCAAGCTCAGATCTATCTACTAAAATCCTCCCAATCCTCACGTCCAAAAAGAAATCTATGGATTCTACCTACAGCTTCCTAATTCTCCCATGGTATAATCTCAGTAAGTAGAGTCCTGTTCCTGTCTGGTATTCAGGCTCATACTCTCAAACCCTTAGGGATCAAGCAGACCCCCTCCATTTTTCCCATTCATCTCACTCCATCAATGATATTACTCATATTGTTTTCTAATTGAAAAAATCATATATACTATGGTATGAAATATATTTTAAAATACTTATACACTGTGTAATGGCTAAAGCTAAAAATTAGCATATACATTGCCTCATATATTTTGTGTGGTAAAAATACATAAAATCTATGCTTACAGAAATTATTAAAAATATATGTACATAGATATAGATATGTGTGGTTATTGTTATTCATAGTCACCATGGTATATGAGATTTCTTAATCTGTTCCTCATGTCTAACTGAATTTCTATCATTTGCTAAATCCTAATGATTTTGTATCTTAATTCTATCGCTACTTCTTTTTTTTTTTTTGGCTGGGTGGAGAACAGTGTTGCATCACTAGACCTGGTCCCAGTGTAATAGGCTTTATTGAGCCTAAAGGACACCATTATCTGCTGCATCTGTCACTACTTCTGTTATAACATCTAATCTCTTATCATTTTATCCTCCATTGCAGTATGCTTAGAATTCATCTCTGCCCTCGACATTGTCTACCACCAGATTTATCTACTGAAGACAAATTTTGTGCAAACCATATTTCCTCTTTACAAGTTTCAATGTGTCCTAGTAGCCTATGCATTGACAGGAATTGCCATAAAAGATCATTGAAGGTCAAGCCTAAACTAATGTTTTTAAGTTCTGAAATTCTTATATAGCTTCCAGACATGTTATAGTATAGTTATATCTAAATGTTATTCTCCAACATCTCAAGCATTTCCACATACTCAGGCTTTTATACTTGGTCCATGGCTTAATATAGCTTGGTAAGTAAAGCATTGTTCACTGCTTGTGACATGATGTCAATACTGCTTTCTCTTGCAAGTTTATGTCTATTAGTGGTGCAATTGATCCTTCCCTTTCTTCCCATGGCATTTCACACATTTATTATGGTAATTTCTATATGGCTTTATAAGCATCAGTAACAGCTGTCTCCAGTCAACTGAAACCTTCTCTGAGGAAAAAACTATATAATGTTTATGGTTTCAGTTTTAAAACACAGTGACAATAAATGTGAGTGACACATAAATGAATGAAATCCAGTTCAATCTCCTCATTTTATGGATAAAGACACTTACCCAGAAATCAATAAAGGAGTTAAATATGCCTGGGTGATGCTAATAAGAGGCAACTGAATCCAAGCTCACTTCTACTTTTCTACAGCCTCTGCTTAAGCATAGGAAAGCTTTACTCCAGCATTTCCATATTAAGTCAGGTAAATTCCTTCTTCCCAACTTACAGGCTGCTCCTCACAGTTCCAGAGCCCAAGCATTCCTACAGTATTAAAGAGAAGGTGTTGGCACATAACATCTTATCATAACCTTCCTTGGTTCTTGATTGTGCAGACAAAAAGGAACTGAGTATAGAAATAAGACGTTCTTGATCCTGTATACACACACACAGGCTTTCTCATCAAGATCAAAAGTATTTCACACTGTGCTTCCTAACTTCGATATTATTTCTGGAGTTTCTCTTTTCAATGAAATATCTTCTTGCTTTCTCTTCTTACTCTTGGATCTTACATGAAGCTGAAGACCTTGTCTTAATAAGTGGTTCTTAGCTCTGGAGTCACTGGTTGCCATTCTCATTCAATGCCTAAAGCAGCCTTCAGGTTAATAGCACGAGTGTTGCTTCTCTTGGAGTAGATGAGTGGAGAACATGACAAGACCAGGTGCAGAAGGGAGGCATGAATACTGAAAGCACTGATACATCATAATTTTCCTTAATAAAATATTTCTTTCCTAACTAGCAGATAAAAGCTATTTCTGAGGGAACTGAGGTGGGGAACTGTGTTAGCTGAGAGTAACTCATGATCATGGCCTTCCCATCCAGCTGCCACAGGCACCAGCTATGTACAGGTGAGAAGAGAACAGAGCCCCAGGAAGAGTACCTGTGGCTCTTTTGGGGTGCCTCAAGCGCCTCCCAAGGGTTAGCCGTTCACAAGACTCACTCTCCCCTTACCTCAACAAAAGCGATCCACTCAGCAGGACATGAAAGAGAAAGGAAGAGAATAGACTACTGGGGGACAGAGCCCAGGCTGGCCCACCAACCACACAGCTGTCAACTCCTCTGCTCCCTTGCTTCTGCCTCATAACTCCCCTCACCTGGGCTTGAACCTCATCCATTTTTCTTCTTCCTCTGCTACAAAGCCAAAGCCCCCTGCATGTCTGCTAGTGCTAGAAGAATCTCTCCAACAGCCTCTGCAGAAGATGAGCGGCTGTTCAGCTTCCTTGTCAACTTTATGTGAAAAACAAGATGCCCATCAACAGCTCAGAAGCTGCTAACACCAAGGGCCTATCGCTGCTTTACTATCCACCCAGGTCTGGGTCTGACCAACATGTTGCTCCTTGAGTTCCAGTTCTCCCTCCACTGCATCACAACAGTCTACTACTTTGGGGATTCCTATACCCAATCTGGAAACCAGAAGCCTTGCATCCTACTCACAGAACACCGTTAACTTGAGTACAACACTCCCTGTTGCACCCATGCCCTTGTCAGCTGACTGTACTGTGCTTTATTAGACTCTATGTAGAACATTGTGCAGCCATTTGAACCTTGCCTTGCCCACTAGGCTGGCTCTACATGCTGCCCCTTCCTAATAGCACACCTAAATCTCCATCCTGTCTTGGAGGACATACATGGTATCGGACTCTATTTCCTATCCATCACCTCATCTGACAAAAAGAAGCTTACAAAAATGTAGGTAAGAATCTTCAATGTATAAAACTTGGAGCATAAAACTTGGCTCTCATTCTTTGGGACCAAAGTCTGACCTGACAGAAGTGGACGCCACAATATGGAAGATATCAGGGTCCCCAGGTCTCAGGCTCCACGAGGTGAAGAATGAGAAGTGAATGATAAGCCAATATGAAGCCACTGAAATTCAGGACTTCTTACAGCAGCTCAAACTCACTAAAAATCACTGCTGTTCTGTTTTTAAAGAAGGATTACATCTCACACTTAAGATCTTTAACAGAAAAGAACTAGTTAGAAGTGAAAAGTACTGGTTTCCATTGCATTTGTGCTATGGTTCCATTCTATTTTTCAAAGAACTTTTTAAAAGAACTATTGCAACAGCATAAAAGGTTCTTTTATAAAAAAAAATCTTGTAAAGCAGATACATTTAAAGAAAAAATGATAGATGAGGAGTTATGAAGCCATAATAGAAATCCTAAAGGTGATATCTTAAGGAAGAAATTTGGGAAGCAGTTAACATATAAACTAAGCTACAAAAATAAATAAATAAATTAAGCTACATGGCTTCTGCTAGGTTTTACGCAGTGTTCTTTTTTTTCCAAATATTTAGTAATTTAAAACAATTCTATGAGGTACTTTCACTAAAATTCAGTTGTAGATGAATTAAAGAGAGATAAAGTAATGTCTACATGTTATTTGGAGTCGTTACAGCTGTGAGTTTGTGTCAACAGGAAATGCCAGTGTTTAGGGAGAGGACAGTTTTAGTGAAGTAGAGGGTCAAAAGGCAGCTTAGATAGAAGGACACGAGTATAGTTTAGGTCTGCAGTCTTTAAGATACTCCTACTAACACACTTTCTAGGGCTACGAAACACAAACCTATCATTTAAAGCACTAGGTTGGATAAGCTGACTGACTCATTCCTCCACTTGGAAACCAGGGGAAAGATATTTGTCTATTTTGAGAGCTCTGTGGGCTGTAGTACGTGGACCAGAAGCACAGCACTGCTGGCGGCCTTGATAGGTGTGCAAATCCCCTGGCCCCACTCAGGAGCTCTGGGGGTGGGGTCTAGCCATCTGTGCTTTGACAAGCCCTCTAAGCTCTAGTAGATACTTCAAGATGTGTAAAATACTGGTTACCACATTTTAAATTTGTCAGCAATGGTTTTTCAATGTTTATCTGAACAAATAATTATTATGTACTTGTACTGTGCTCAGCTATTCTAGTCATTGTAGCTGAAGGGTGGAATTATAGTAAGAGAGGTTAAAGAAATCTCTAAGTGAAAGAAAACCCCACACTCACTTTCCTTGTATTAGAAGTGAGAATGGAAGAAGTGAAATATCCTCACACAGTAGGCTCAGCACCCAAAAATTTCATTCGGGTCTCCCGCCTCAGAGTCTACGGCACTGCTCACTGTGTCTGTTGGGGAGGAGGCTTTAACTTCCCAGCAATGAGAGACACATGCACAAGTAATGCTAGTGAATGAATAAAGAGGAAATGTAGTCGGCGGTTAGTGGTGACTGAGACCACAGTATGCATAGGGCCAGAATTACATGAAAAAAATCTTGGTGTTGTTTTCTGGAACTTGCCTTGAGAACGATATCTAGTCATCTTTAACTCCACATAAGTAGTGTAATCAGTAGTTACTCTTCAGGACCTCCTAACCTGAGAGTGCTGGACAGAGGAGCATGCCTAGCTTGTCTACACTAAGGGCTGGAAGGGAGTCTTGGCTTTCCCATGCAGCATAGCATGAACTCAGAGGCCAGATTTCATCAGAGTGAGTGTTGGCTTTGCCTCTTATTAACCTAATGAGCAAACGTAAACCATGTGCTCTTTTCATTTTGCTATACTTTCCTATAAAATGGAGACAATAAAAGTGATCCTATCAGGCGGCTGTTGTCAGGATTCTATAAGTAAATTGTTGCAAAATTCTTATCATAAGGCTTCCACAGTACTGTGGAAACAACCATCAATAGATGATGACTTTGACAATTGCGATATAAACAGTTGATTGGAAGGAACCAAGGGAGTCTGAAATGCCTGGAATTGGATAACTGAGTGGTTTGAGAATTTGGGATAATATAAAAGTCTCAACATTAATCTTTTAGTGTGCATGAGGGTGCAGGGACAGCAAAGGGACACAGCTAGAAGACACAGAAAAGGAAAGTATATTCTGATTAACAAGGGACTTAGGTTTACAAGCTGTGCACATCTTTATAAATAACAAGAAGTTCATGTAAACCATTTAAAAATGCCTTCTTAGCTGTAATTAATGCTGCTGATTAAACTTTACAAGATCTTAATACTTTGCTTTATCACCTATGTAAATAAAGTGAACACAGGCTATCAGCAAAAAAGAACTCTAAGAGCCCCATAATATAAAGTCATTCTATATATTTGTAGATTATTTTTATCATCATTTCAATATCCCACGTCAATTTTTCCACCTTCATACATCTAGTATTGGCCAATACTTCACTATTATAACATATATACTATTTCTCAAAGTAATCAATAATTAATAAAATCAAGGTATAGATTGTTATCAAATTGTTCAGGTATTCTCAAAAACACATTATAATTTAATTCTCCTTTTTTATCAATGAAACATTCAACAGGATAAACCTTAAAGCCCCCCTTACTCTCCAGGGCTTTGGGATGGCGATGTTTTGGAAATAAGTCTTTGAATCACAAAAGAAAAATCAACTGCCTTTAGCCCAGTGGTTTCCAAACTGTATTTAGCAGAATGTTAAGGGATGCTTTATGGAAAAAAGACAGTGCATTGTTCCATTTAATCTTAATTCTCTGACTGCAGTAGAGGGGCTATATTCATCAGTGAATGAATCCACTAAAGTTTATAACCAAATGAGCTGTTAGGAGGGAAAGCCCAGCTGAAGGTTCTGGGTCCCTGGTGCCTTTTGAAAGACAACCCTTGCTGATGCTTCTCCACTGCACTCTGCTTCCTGGTCACTACAAAGTGAGCAGTTTCATTATACCCTGCACTTCTACCATGACGCTTCTGACTTAGAGCCAGCAGACTATGCAGTAAAACTGCTGAAACTATGAGCCCAAGAAACTGTTTCCTCTTCATTATGAGTTTCAGGTATTTTATCCCAGCAACAAGAATGCAGACTGATGAAAAATGGTACTATAGGTAGGGTCGTTGCATGTCTACATTAGCATGTATGTTAAAGGCTTTTGGAATTGATTTGTCAAAGGAGTGTCTCAGTCACTTTTGTCATTGATGAGACAATATACCGGACATCCAAAATTAAAGAAAGAAAGGCTTATTTGGGGTCATAGTTTGCAGAGCTTTTAGGCCTACAATTCCCAGGCTCCAAGGCAGGATTTATGGCAGAGGAGCAACAGTTCATGACAGGCTGCAAAAGCAGCAAGCAGTGATTGACATGAAGCACTAAGAGCAGCACTCTTTCTGTCCCTTATATTTTATCTAGGCTACCTGCTTTTTGGGTAGAGAATCACTAGTCGTAGCATCACACCATGAATCAATCCCAGCATCACAGTCTAGATCCAGCCACCCCCAAAAAGTTCCATCTTGGACCACGTGAGATTCTGAGAGAACAACTAAATAAAAGCCAAAACAAGAAATTAGAAAAATTTGGAGAAGTGGACTAGAGAAAGCCTAAAATACCATTATCAGAGTCTGATAGGCTATTCTAGTCAGTGCTCAGACTAACAGAATGCTGATGGGAATGAAAACGTTGGACACAAAATTCATGAGGCTTCAAATGGGAATGAGGAGGCTACTGGGAATTGTACTAGAGGCTTGTGGTGCACTCTGTCTGCCCCTGAATACTGTTTCTAATTTATTCACACCCTAAGACGTGCAGGAGGTTGAGTTAAAGAACAATGCACTAACTAGCTGATCTAGTAGAGGATATTTCAAGATAGTTCAACAATTAGGCTGTGGTATTAGTACTACTAGCTTCTTTTAGCTAGTTTTATGGTGAGAATTAGAGGCAAAAAGAAGAGCACAAGAACTTGAAAGTTTTAAATTTTAAGTGTATTATGTGCCAGAGGAAATGTTGCTGAAGAGATTGGCACCCTTAAAACAAAACTGAGTACCATGAACCAGAATAAGAAGAAAGATGCCTTCAGGGCATCTCAGGAATCAACAAGACTCCACCCATTGTAGGCTCAGTGGTGCAAATATTTAAACCTTTCTTCTGAGAAGACAAATTGTAGGGCCCAAGAAGAGCTGCCTAGGAAAGCGGTTCCCTGGTATTTATTTCACTATGTTCAAATATAAAGACGCTCAAAGGTTGCTGCATCCATGATCCAAGAGGGCTCAGCTGCTGCTTGTGCTGGCAGAAGACCTTGGCATCACTTACATGGTTCCAATTTCTCAGGCATTCACAATGCAAGAGTTATGGGTTACGGAAGTCTCCACCTTGATTTTAAATAAGAAGGCCATGCAAAAATAATGTGTGACATGGTCAGAGTCTTTGCCAGGAAGCCCTAAGAGGTTGGTACATGAAAGGGTATGAGAATGAGACCAAGGATTTAAGGTAGATCTTGGGAAGCTGAAGATACCAGAAATTTCAAACATCTACTAAGGAAAGCTGTAGGCTATGAGCTGAGCCAGCCCAAGTGAGTGGCCAGATGGACTGCACTCAGCAAGACCATAGGGGTGGAGTTGTCAAGCCCCCCAGAATTCATACTTCACTACTGTGTGCCTCAGATACTGCCTTTGGACCTACAGAACTTATTTTGCCCTGTTGCTTTGTGTGTTCTTTAGTCTGACTTTTTTCTGTTCCCCTTATCTTCCTTTTGACATGGGGATGTTTACCCTGTTTACAATGGGATTTGGACCTTGGGATCATGGAACTCATTTTTGGCCTTTACGGAGTTTCACAGATAAGAGTTTGTATCAAATCTCAGACAGCTTGACTTTAAGTTTTCAAAATTACAGACACAAAGTTTAGGGAAGGGATTGTTTTCATTTTTAATCATATATAAGACAGTTACAGCAACTTATGGTGCAATTACAATCTCATTAATATGTTTTTATGTAGTTAAAGGATGATTTAAGATGACGTGATGAGGTGTCAAATTGACAAAAGGTGGACTTGCGCAATTTAATATTGCCTTCATTAAGAAACTCCTTTAGGTCCATGGATAGTGGAGGTGCTATATATTAGTGGATCAATCCCCTGATGTTCATAGATGAATGTGTAGTGGGCAGGTGGGCCATCGGCAGCAGGTCCCTAGGACTTTATCCTTTGCAGGAATACCTCCAGTTGTGGCTGTTTCTCAACCACCACACACGGAGCAGTATTGTGCCTTTTGCTGATATTTCTGATATCATCTGACTGGGAGTCAGATGATAATAGTCTGAAACCATAAGCCAAATAAACCATTTTCTCCATTAATTTGTGCATATTGAGTAATCTATCATAGCAACAGGAAATCTAAACAACACATTGATAAATAAAAATCACCTAAATCTCATAATTACTAACTCCTCTTGGGAGATTCAAATGAGTATTAGCATATAAAGACTAGTAACTGCCAAAAGACACATGATGCTGTTATTTTTCATCTTCCTCTTATAGATGGGTGCACACCTGTAATTCCAACACCCTAGAAGGCTGAGGCAGAAGGACCACAAATTCAAGCCCATCTTGGGTAGCTTACTGCCTTAGCAAGACCCTGTCTCAAAAACAAACAATAAATTTAAAAAGTGTGGGGGATGCAGTTTAGTGTAAATGTTTTGGGTTTTATACTTAGAATACACACACACACACACACAGGCTATCAAGACTATAATTTACTGTATTACTCTATTTTCTATTACTGTAATGAATACCTGAAGCATAACCTGTAAGTAGAGGCTTGATTTAACTCAGGTTTAGAGGTTGAAAATCCAAAAAGCATTGTGCAAGTTTTTTATGGGGAAATCACCTGACTGTATCATATCATAGTCAGTGGCTTCAGGAGAGAATATATGCAAGAACAAGCAATTACACTCAGAGGTGGGAGGTCAAAGAGGCTCAGGAATGGCCAACTTTGTTCTTTCGTAAACACCCTCTCACAACTCACAGCCTCACAAGCAATGTCTTGCTCTCTTTCAAGGGCAGTGCTCCTAACAAAGTCCTCCCATAAACCCCACTTCTAAAAGGTCCCAGTATTTGTAAATATCATCATCTTGATGACTAAGCTTCCCCCACATCAGCCCTTGTGGGACACATTTAATCCACAGCTAAGTCCTGGCATTTACCTAAGGTTATTCAGCTAATAACCCAGGCAGTCTAGTTTGCAAGTTCAACTTGACCTCACAATACTTTGTTATGTTGTTTGAGTTTAGAAAAAAGCTTTGGTGGTTAAAGCCTTTCTGATTGAACTTTTGAGTTCATAATTTCATCAAAATTAATTTTTCTGAATGATAATCTGTTAAAGAAAAATAGTCAACCTTATTGCTCCGTGTTTCTCAAGCTTATTTAATCTTAAAATATACATTTGAAAGACAATTCTAAATGTGCAGCATAGCCTTGTGAACCAGAAACATGACTGAAAGTAGAAAAAAGCAAAGTCTTCCTAAAGGAAATGTGAATTTAGGAAAGATTAGCTAGTGAAGCTACCACATGACAATTGGAGGAAAAAAATGAGGTCATTCAGAGTTAGCTGAAAAATACTTTCTCTTAATTCAATGAGAAGAAAGATTTGAACTAATAGTGTTTGAACAGGATATCATGCCTGCATCTTGTACTATGAATAACTGCTATGAAGACAACAATATGCAGTGTATTAATTATTGTAACTG
>NDGN011557140.1:10242-20911 GCA_002564285.1 Tympanoctomys barrerae | reverse complement strand
AATTGTTTTTTCACATTCTATAGGGATTTAAATTTTAGAATATCCATGGTTGTTGGAAAATAGTTCCATGTTATATCTATGGCATTTGATATTCAGACAGATAGCAATGTTAAGTTCAATTGCCTCTGTTACAGGGTGATAATATCATTAAGCTTCTCTTCTGTATGTTTCACAAGTATTAAAAAAATCTTACCAAACATTTTGGAAATTTGAAGGCAGTATTCTGTAAATAAGACTTAAGTCTAAGAAAGACAGTCAACTCTAGATTGCTAATTGTGCATTTGTTAGAACCAACAGCATTTTCTAAGTATCTGCTTCCAACTGTAGCCTCAAACACATCCACTGAAACTACAGCAAAAGAAATTGCTTAGTAATAACAAATGAACAAAGTCTGTAATCATCTTTCCAGGGCTGTGTCCAAAGAGAAAGCATACCATGTAAGGGCTGAATAAAAAATTGATAAGTGAAAAATCATTGCAAATATTTGAGTGGAAAATTAAATATGAAGATGCTGCTGCTTTTTGACAGGTTAAATTATAAGCTTAATATAGAATGTCTCCAAATGCTACAGTTAATATTTTAGGATTTTGAAATAAAAAACATTTTAAGTTAATTTGGAAGAAATATGCGGAGTAACATGGCAGTGTTTACTACAGCAGCAGCGGCGGCAGCAGCAGCAGCAGCAGCAGCAGCAGCAGTAGCCTCAACAAAGCCATAAATGCTACAACAAAGAAAACTGGAACTCTGGAGAAAGATCTGGGGCACACATATGACAAAGGATTGGTATTTGTGTACATAAAGAGCTCTTACCAATCAGTAAGAGGTGACCGCCATACAAGAAGATCACAGAGTGGATGGCAGGAAATTCACTGAAGGAAAGCAAGCCTACTAATACAGAAAGGCCCATATTTGCGATCACCTTTGACTTGCTAAGCTATCAATCCAGAAAGAACTGGTAGAAAGTTTAGTGTCCTGCAGCAGTGACAGAGGAACCCAGGCCTTTCAGTCCTTGGAAGTGAAATTGGGAATTGGTGCTTCCTGTTTGGAAGAATCTTGGAAGACAGGTATTAGGAGTGCCCATAAAGTTCATGCATTCTGACCCAACAATTTCAGAAATTAATCCTAAGGTGCTGGTCATAGATAGGTATGAAAAATGATTGAAAGTTGTATATTAAAGAGTTTTTGTTACAATTAAGAGTGAAAATAATTCAATGCATAATTGGCTAGTTAAGTTTTAGTTGGACTTCATTAGAACATTCTATTTTATTAAAGCATATTTGATTTAATCATATGGAGAAACATCATATGTCCCTGAATGAATGAAAGGTGATGTGAGATGCTAGAAATAGGGAGAGCAAAGAAAATACTTGGAAATCCACCAAAACATTAGTAGTTCTCTCAGGCAAAACTATGGATAATTTTGTTTTCTTCTTTGCATAATTTTATCTTTTCAAATTTATATAGATGAACATATACTAGTTTCATACTTAGGGAAAGTAGAATATATATTACTTATAAATGCATTAGTTTTCATGATATAAAGCTAATCCTTTAATATAAAATACTTCTGTTTTGGCTAGTGCTTTGAAGTATCCTATGTAATTTAATGGAAAAATGTTTTACTAAGCAATTTTTTTTGTGGCAGGCTCAGCCCACCCTGGGGGCAGGGCTGGTATACTATGTGGTGCAGGGGATCTAACTGAGGTCCTTGTGCATTTGCCTAAGCTTCCCTATGCAAGTGCTTTAGACCACTGAGCTATCTTGCTAGCTCTGAGCAATTCTTCGTAAAGGGTTTTATTGGTTTGCTGTGAATGGTGTGAAAAGCCACAAACACCTCTGGTTTTATCAGATACCTTTGTGGGAATAGAGAAGAGGACCCTTAAGATATGAAGGGCTAAGTAGGCAAAGGGAACAAAGTGACATGTCACATCACTGATACAGGAGTCTTAGCACACTGAGGCAGCTTTTACTATGGCTGGAAAGGAGTTGACGTTAGACACTGGCCAAGTCTTTGCTTTTAAGTTTCATTTTCAGAAGAGCACTTGAGAAAAAAAAATATCCCAAGAAAGGGTTTTCCAGTTTGACAGCTAAGAAGTCTTTGTTGCTTAGGCCAGAGTTGCATGCGTAGGGAGCCTGAATTAGGTAGGACCTCACTACCAGGCGATCCCCCACTTCCCGTGCCACTTGTGCTGGGCAGCTGAGCAGATATGGGTGAGGGTGATGACAGACCCATGTTGGAGCAGACAGGCTTTGCTGTTAGTCCAGAATGAACTATAGTTTTCAAATTACTGCCTTTCTTGACCAATTTGCTCTCTGTGAAAGCCTGAGAAAATTTTTCTCTCTAAGTGACTCTCCTTAGGCACACTATGCATCGTTGATCACTCTTCTCTGTGGTCCCATAATCTCCTTGATCAGAAAATTTGGGACACCACTTAGTTGCAAGATATCACAGCAGAGGTTGTCTTGTGTCCTGAGTCTTCACTGACCTTGGAAGGCTAGGATGAAAACATTGGCAATTCTTTTAGCTCATCTATCTCTCTAATTTTTAGTCTGCAAACTTTAGTTGTTAAACACCCAGAAAAGAAGCTTAACGATATTATTACCCTGTAACAGAGGCAGTTAAGCTTAACTTCTCTATTTTTCTGAATATCAAACACCTTAAACATAAAATGGAACTGCTATTTTCCAACAACCATGGATATTCTAAAATTTAAATCCATATAGAATGTTAAAAAAACAATTACACATTTTTGCACAGAAACTTAGAAATTGAACCTATACAACATTGTAACAGGACAATCCTATGACATTTTTTTCTGTGTGTCTCATCTCTTTTATTACCTCCCCTTTTTATTAACAAACATTTACTTTAGAGAGAGTAGAGCAGTAATCGATATGACATTAGAAGCAGTATGCATTTAGAAGAGCAAAATGACAGGTATTTCAAGCATGGTTTTAGTATTACATATTGCTGTCCTCACTGTAGTTGTTTAGTTCAAAAATATCAGCATATAGAGTTAGTCAGGATGAGAGTTCTACCCATTCAATGCTATTTTCAAAACTTTGATGGAAATTCTTAGGACCACTGCCCTAACCATCTTGTTTATGCAAATGCTTGGTTTTGCATCTAACTTCTTTCCTTTCTCTTTCTACATTATTTAATGCTGCATTTCCTCTTTCTGCTTAACTGAGTTATACCTTTCAATTTTTATTTCTTCTTTTGAGTTCTTACACTATGGTGACAATATGATATGTACACGTGTGGGTCTGATTTATTTCACTTATGAGTATATCTTCAAGTTGCATCCACTTTGCTACAAAGGCTTCTAGATTATTTTTCTTTATAGCTGAGTAATTTTCCATTGTATAAAATCTCCATGTCTTTTTCATCCATTCCTCATGTGACGGGCATTTTGGTTGTTTCCAAGATTTGGCTATTGCAAATTGTGCTGCTATAAACATACATATATCTCTATGGCATTGCTTGACTTTTTAGAATACTGTTTTGGTTCAATATGTATTAATGGGTTCCTATTGCTTATTATTGTTATTGCAAGCCACATTTCTTTGTGGACTATGAAGAAAAACTTGGAAAAACCTAAATATCTTGTTGCCACTGATGAAGCCAAGATTTCTGTAGCTGCTGCCAGGTCACACTCCCCTCCCCTAGCATCCTTGCGATTCTCATAGCTCAGGTAGCCAAACAAATTCATACGCAAAGGCGAAAGTGCTGCTTATTTAAACTCTTTACAAAGTATTCATACATGCATATATAATGTTTATAAACTTCCTAAAATAAAAATTCCAATTAGCAAACTGGATAACAAGTCTAACTGTAGCATAATTAACATGAGTAGACGTCACCCCCAAATTATGGCATTGTAAGAAGCTTTTTTGATGCATTGCATGGATGAGGGATATTTTTAAAAGAGGATATATTTGAAGTGCATGATGGTTCTCTTCCATTTCCATTTTCCTTGTTAGTTAAGCTACCATCTTCCTGCTGAGACCCACAAGAGTAGGTATCTGACTGCTTGTTCCCAAACACAGAGGTACTAACAGATGATTAATTACTTCTTAGTAATTCACTCTAAGAAAGAGACAGCTTTCAAGTTCTGGTGGATTAGCTGTGCCAGAATCTCTGGGGGGACAAAATAAGGAAAAAAGAACAAAGCAAAAGAGGAGAGGAACCATTCAGAAAGGGAGGAAGAAATGCAGGAAAAAGGAGCGCAGGAAGTTTGGAGAGAGTGTGCTTTTACCTCAGAGGGTAGACAGAGGCCTACTGTCATCATGGCAGCTTTTGATAACTAGAAAGCACACCTACATGTCACGGATTTAGAGGCAAGGCTCATCAGACAAAAAGTTTGGAGGGGCAAAGTCGTCAGAGACTAAAAGAAGACTGAATCCACTCTACAAGTTGGCCAGGTCATACCACATCAGATGGGAATACTTCTAATAAAAGTGCCTCCCATCATCAGCACTGTGAAGTAAGTGCACAGGAATTGGATAACAAGGAGGATCTGGCTGGCGCAGCCCTCTGTTCAGCATGCAGGCCAAGTAGCCCAAGAAGCTGCAGCACCTCCCCAGCATCGGGAGCGTGGGATATTTAATTGCAGGGTCGGCACTTTTCAATAAATAAGTGGGTTTTGGGTTTCAGTTTGGACATTTGATCTGTGAAAGGTTCAGTATCATTCCTCTAGATGATACATTACTTCACTGAATCCTCTCAATGACCACTGCACTGATGTCTCTTTCCGACAGAAAGGTAAACTGAGGCTTAGACTTAAGTCAAAAATCTTCTCCAAGGTGATACAATTAGTGTGGGAATTTGGAATTGAATTTGTGATGCTGAAGTCCATGCAAGTAATCAATGACAGATAACAGGAATTTGTGCATCAGCTTTTACAGTCAAATTTATAGGAATCATGTCATAGCTTTTTTTTTTTTTTTCCTCCTGTCCATATGGAGTAAGATTGGGGTCAAATCACTAAAACCTACTAATGGATGAAATGCTCACAGTGCAGGCAGCTCTAGTCATTTTAGCAATTTAAAGGAGCAGTGGTTTTGGTGTCATAAAAGCTGTAAGATGCCTTCCTCCAAAATAAAAGGCAACTAAACTGCTTTTTCAATCATTTCATTGCGTGCGCATGTGGCAAACTGTCACTGCTGCTGGCGGTCGGCTTTTTAATGCGAGTGCTCCTTCAGATGCTCCTTTACTTCATGATCTTCTTCTGTATATGGTGTTTGAAATCATAGCACAGGAGCTGTTGAATCTTTACAGACTTTAAAACAAGGTCACAGCTTAATGTGGGTGCAATTAAATGGACCCCCTTGCTCAGGGGATGTGACATAGCTCTGCGATGTCCCTGTGGCTGGTTTTGTACCTCTTGATATTTTATATGCTCTGCAGCCAGTGGGGTGATAGTAAGTGGGGCCTTGTCACCTGGCTGCCCCCGCTACTGTCAGGCTGAGTATGACAGCAGCCCAGGCGACAGGGAAGCATGCCCACAAGGGAGCCGGAGATCCACGCAAGTGGAGGCTGGGACACGTTGCCACCTGCAAAAAGCCTCCGCAGAAGGCAGCCCATTTCCATCTTTCATCTTTCTGTCTTCATGTCTTCTTCTTGCTGCTGGAATTTTTTTTCTTTTCATCTAATGGACAGGATTGCAGGAGGCAGATGCAAGGCCTAAAGGAAGCTTGGAAACTGACATCAGCTATGAATTTTATTGTTTTTTAATACTTTTGTACCTAGGATGAAAAAAAAGCCCTTTGGATTTTCACACTCTGGTGAGGATTTTCAGATCCGCCTTGATTCAGAGCTTGCCTTGCAGTTTGTGGGTGAACGAGATGGATCTGCCCCCTCTGATCCAGCTGGAGACATGTGGAGCTGAGCGAGACACATCATATCTCACAATGATTCATGGAAACCTCTCATTCTTCTTTTAATTAGGAGAGAATTCATTGGCATCAATGTATGGCTTGGCTTTTGATGATGAGCATCCCATCTGGAAGATTGCCAGTTAGAGACTGCCTCCACAGCCCCTGTGTCTGGGCAAACTTAGCCTCGAAATCAGGCTTTCTCACATGTGGTGGATGACTGCTTAAACATGTTCTGATGGGAGGGTGTGTGTGTGTGTGCGTGTGTGACCATTTTTTCATTTTATGACTACATTAATAAACACATGCATAGTATGACTGTGCTGTCTCTTCCAGTGCTTACTGAGAGTCATCAAGAGCCGTGAGACACTTGAGACACTTGAGTTTTATTCTCTTTTTAAGTGAGTAACTAGGCCAGTCAAGGCTTCGTGAATAATGGTAGAAAGCCCCAAATCAGCTTCTCACTAGCCCTCATGAGGGCCAGACAACACTAAGGAAGCAGTGGGCTGAGTTACAGGAGAGGGACCCCAGAGGGACCACTGGGGTCCCTCTCCTGTAGTGGGAATTTCACCAGTGGAATTTTAGTGCAGCTCCCACACACTCATTTTGCAGAAGAGCTGGAGTAGATATGACTGATCAAATCTAATTCAAACAAGAAAGTCTAGAGGAGAGCAAGCTGTGGGATAAGGGTATGGAGAGTTTGTTAGTTCTCTGCATGCCAGGCAACGTACTGAGAAGGTTACATGGACTGGCCCACTTACCATCACAAGAATTCTGTGGATCAAGAATGGCTATGCCCATTTTAGGGATGAGGGAATGAAAGATGGATGTGATTTCCCAGGGCATACCATGAGGAAGGGGTGCAGCTGGCATTCCTAAGAGGTCTGACTTCCACGCACACGCGTGTTCCACTAAATCAGATTGCTCATTCATCAGTACTGCTTGTTCTCACGTAACTTTTTTTTTTCAAATAAAGTTCGAAGAAAAAACTTCATGAGGTTACTATCAAAAATCATGTTATGTTTTTGTACTGTATTTCTAAGAAAAGCTTCAATCACTTTTATTGCCTTGTATGTCCAACTTCCCTTTGTGTGTGTGTGTGTGTGTGTGTGTGTGTGTTTACTCATATAATAGCTCAGCTTGTTGGCATTCACACTTTCTTTCTAAAATTTAGGAAGTATATTATTACCTGGTGACTAAGTCATTTTATACCATGGCATTTCTGAATATTCTTTAATTAATCCATAAATTTGGAGGATAACTTAGAAAAGCAGAGAGCTTTATTTAAATTACTTTCATAACTGATCTTTTAATAATACTTTCATGCAGGAATTTGGAGAGCAACAGATACACTATTAGAGAGAATGGGTGCATGCTGTTTCTTGCTTTAATATAATTTGTCCTAAATTGAGCATTAATCTGAGGTGAAATAAAAGAGACTATATGAATTTGCCACATGTACTCTGAATAGTTGGATTTTACACTTTCTTTGGGGAGTTTTCAGATACAATTTACGAAATAATTTTTGTGGTATACACAGAGGACCACCTAAAATAGTCAATCTCAGCCCCAGTGATAGGTATAAAATTGACATTGTGCTTTGAAAGAAGACAGTAAAAGTGACCTTCCAATACATTTTTAAAGCAAAATGTCATCTTGGCTATTATCGCCTTACCTTAAAATGGTCTATCATACAGATTGCTAAAAGACTCAGGGAATCCAAGACCTGTCTAGTGTTAGGAGGAGAAGCACTAGAGTGGTAAAAAGTCCTGGATATGATGTTAAAACTAGGGACCACCAGGATTGAGATGCTCCTGAGGTTGTCAGTGTTGTATTGCAGATAAGATAACTAACCAACCAAACAAGTAAGAAAAGATGCTGAAGATGCATTTGCTCACTTCACAAGTTTACATAATTTAAAGGTTAACACCCTGGTATGATGATTTATTTTATAAAATATAGCCAATTGTCTTTTATAAATTGAAAAGTTTAGAATAATAGAATTATCACAGTGAGCATTTTTTTTTTCTTTTTTTCTTTTTTTTAATGGAACCGGGGATTGAACTCAGGCCCTTGCACTTGCCAGGCAAGCGTTTATTCTACTGAGCCATCTTCCCAGCCCATGATGAGCACTTTCAAAGCTTTTATCTCCCTATTTTCCCTTGGTTTGAAAACTGAGTAATGAGGATGACACACATTTCCTTAGATTTCGTGGATCATTCAAGAATATATGTCTTTGTTAAATAATAAAAAATGTATTTCAAGCCTTTAAAAAATATAGTAAACCTGTATTGGTAATAGGGGGTATCCCTAGATTTACCAGAGACTCATTGATGAGAATTATTAAACACTTCAAGAAGGTCATTCACATTGAAAATTGTCCCAGACTACAAAGTCTTCTCACTCTGTGATCCTATTTTGCCAAAGGCAAATCCGTTTCTGAATGTGGATGGTAGATGTTCTGACCTGTGCTACAAATTAGTGTCTTTAGTAAAGAGTTTTACTTGTAGATACAATGTTTTTTGAAGACTAAATCTAGATATAGATTTAAAATGTGGATGTGATGTATGATTCCATTACCCTCTCGGCGGTGTGGTTGTGTTGTGTATGCCCTCATGGGTAGTGGCAGAAGCATAGTGAGAAAACAGTCACATTATGGTGTTATAGGAAGTGATGGCCTTAAAGAAAATTGAATATTACTTTTATTGCATTTCCTGCAAGTATTATATCTCAAGAGAAAGCAGAATTTAGGATGTATGTATGCAAGTGTGTGGGTATGGGCTGGAAGAGAGAGAGAGAGGGAGAGAGAATTTGTTGATTTTAAAGCATCAAGAATTGAGAATTTTCTTTGCTTATTTCTATCCTTTCCATCCCTGTTTGCCCACCCTAATGTCAATGTATAATAACCGTGTGTCAAATTTGAAAGCATTCCTTCTCATAATGAAAGGCATTAATTAAACAATGGTGAATATTATCATCAGTGGCTCCATGGGGCCAACTTAGCTGATGTTTCATATATCACGTGCATGGCTCTTGGTGACGTGCCGATCTCTTATGATGTAAATAACTATTATGGAAAATTCTATGTGTTATCTTCTCCTTTGTCTGTTTTAAATGAAGTAAACTTATCTTTTCATCTTATTTTTGTAGCATCAAATAGGAACTTAGTGGTGGAGGAAAGGGCAGCGTCCAACTCAGACAAAGAATCCAAGCAGATCACACAAGAAACACACACTCTGGAGAAAGAGGCAACAGAAGCTGGCGAACGTCCCCGATGCCAGGACGCTGGCTCAACGGAGGACAGAGGGGGTGCAGCGCTGGAGCAGAGGGCAGGGGTTCCTGAGCTTCCCTCTCCGGAGTGGGAGCCCACAGAGCAGCCGGCATTAGCGGAACAATTGCCAGAGGCGGGAGAGACCCCTGTGGACCGAGCAGGCGCAGATGAGGAAGAGAATGGAAGGCCTGGGAGAGAGGAGTTAGACCCCACAGGGAGAGTGGCTGGAGAGGCAGCGTCTCCCGCCTGGAAGCAAGACTCAGCGAGGGCCGAGCTTTGGGGCAGCCCAGTGCCGAGCTCCCAGCATGCTCACGGGGAGGTGACTCTGAGAGAAACCGCTACTCCAGAGGCGGGAGAGGCTGAGCAAGAGGCAGCCCTGAGCCCAGCTGGATCTGAAAGGCCAGACGAGGGTGGAAGTACGGAGAAAGCACCCATGGAGCTGGAGGGCGAGAAGCTTGGGGAAGATGTGGAGTCCTTGGAGGAAGTAGGGGAGGAGGAGGCAGCACTTGGGTGGAAAGATCCCGCCACAGTGGGGACGGAAGTTCTACAAGCAGAGACACTCTCGAGGTCCTCAACAGCGGAGGCCGAGGCTGAGACAAATCTCATGGGAGCCTCGAAGAGAAGCGCTGAGGATCTTCCCAAGGAAGCTGCCACGAGGGAGAAGTTGGTGACAGAGACAGGACATAATAGCAAGGACGACAGGGGAGAAATGTTACCTGAGCAACCGTATACAACTACAGAGAGCAGGAAACCTGGGAAGCCCACTACATCTCTGAGGGAAACCGGGTCTGAGAAAAAAGTGGTGAAGTGGGCAGATGCACGGAGGGGTGAAGACGCATTAGAGGAAGAGCAGAAACTTCAAGAGGAAGAGAGGAATACTGCAGAGCAAACGGAATCGGAGGAGCAGGCAAAAACGCCCAGGAATGAAAAGGAATCTTGTGCTGTAGACCCCACGGAAGCAACTGATTTGACTGATGGTGCAGAAGTTCTAGAAGATTCCACTGGAGAGAGAGTGGTTAATTTGTTGGAAGCGACACCTGAACTTGAAAAGTCACCTGGAAACGAAACAGTGCTGAGTAAAGATGAAGAAGAAGGGCTGAGGGAAGCTGGAGAGACAGAGCATGACGGCTGGGCAGAGGGGCAAGGCCGGGAGGCCACAGCCCCTTCAGAGCAGGGAGAGGGGCCTGGGTATGGAGGAGGGTGGACATCGGAGGGCCCTAGCAGCGAGCCACTGGGCGAGGGAAAGGTCCCTGACCTGAGCATCCCAGACACAGTGCAGGCTGAGGAGTGTGCAGCCCTGCATCACGGTAGCTTTGCTGTGCTGGCCAGGAGGGAGGCGGAAAGGCCTCTGCAGGGGCCAGGAGGAAGACAGGCCATGACAGTGACCCAGGATGCTGTGCCTGAGAGAGATCCCAGGATGGTGAGAAAGTTCAGTGAAAAAGCAGAGGGTGAGGATCCTAAGGAGGAGGAGGAGGAGGAGGAGGAGGAGGAGGAGGAGGAGGAGGAGGAGGAGGAGGAGGA
>NDGN011557140.1:0-10192 GCA_002564285.1 Tympanoctomys barrerae | reverse complement strand
GGGGGGGGGGGGGGGGGGGGGGGGGGGGGGGGGGGGGGGGGGGGGGGGGGGGAGGAGGAGGAGCAGGAGGAGGAGGAGCAGGAGGAGGAGCAGGAGTTCACGCTGGAGACAGGAAGGAGGGAGGACAGCAGCACAGAGAGGGAAGGGACCTCACAAGGAGAGTCGGATATGGCCGAGGAAGAAAGAGGCCTGGCAGGGACAGCTGCAGAGAGCAAGGAGGTGTTGGCAGATCTGAAGACAGCTGAGGGGAAAACAGTAGCAAATACGACCGCCTCCTCTTCAGATGTTGCTAGGCAGGAAATCAGACTCAAGGGGGAAGAGGAACTAAGGAAAAGAGTGGCTGAGGAGAAGGTGGTGGCAGAGGAGATGGTGAGGAGCAGGGGAGCAGAGACGGCAGCTTCTGCATCAGAGACTGGGATGGGCGTGCTTCCAGAACCTTCCAAGGGGGGAGCGGAGGCCCAGAGGCTAGGGAAGGATGGAGAGGGAGATGATGTAGAGGCTGCTCAGCCTGGAGGCTCAGCACAAGCCAAAGCAGGGCCAGGGGCAGCTGAAGAATCATTACAAGAGAAAACATCAGAGCCCAGTGGAGGGAGTCTAGAGGTGGCGGCCATGCTTCCTGGGACATCTCATCTGTCTGGAACCAAAGTGAAGCAAGCACATTCGGTGCAGAGACAAAGCGAGAGTGCAGATGACTCCTAAGAGATTTTGTAGCAGATGGTGAGTTTGAGTCTGATCTGTTTGTAGGACTGAATAAAAGCCCGGGGGGGGGGTCTCCTTTGCTTGGGGCTGGTGTGTGTCTTTGTCGGTGACTGCTACCTCCTGTCCATGCATGCACACATGAGCTTCAGTTCTGTGTCACTGGGTCCCAGCCTTTGAAGAGAAGGGCTGAGGAGATGGAAGAGGGGCCAAAGCACATGCAGAAACCCAAGTAGATTCCTTTGCGACTCTAAAACTCATACCCTATCTTTGCAAATACAGCTCCTTCAGGTAGGGAGATCTGTGTGTCCCCACAGGGTCTCAAAGATGAAATATAGAGTACGTGCCCCAGGATGTAGGCCGCAGAAGTACAGGATCAAGCGCTTTACTAGAGCTCTAGAATTCTTCAGCATTTTAAAGGCAGGAACAATGATGGTTGGTGATCATTGGCCCTTAAATTGTCTTATGCCTCTATTTCTATAGTATTATAAAGTTCAAAGTCTGTGTACATAAGTTTTACATATATGGTATAAATATATCATCTAATATGTAGTGCTTACATACATAAATATTGGAAGTAGAACTGCAGACGACACCTGGTATTTCACTGATGCCCTTCGTCCTTGATGCCTTTGCAGTGTGCTTTCTAGAGAGTGCAGCGTGTTTAGTAGTCTGCTGTCCTGAGTGCTTATCTCCATTGTGCTACTGTTCTTTTTCCTATTTTTCAGGATATTTTAAAGTGTCTTCAGGAAGCCATAAAGTCTGGAGGAATTTCCACTCAAGCATCTCAGTAGGATATTAGAATGTATCTTCTTTTCCTTTCTCTAAGTCACTGGTTATCTGAGATGGTTCCCCTTGATGAATGTATTTACAGTGTATTACAAAATATGTGGTAATAAAAATTTGATAAAAAAATTAAAATGAAAATGGATCAAGATATGATATGTATGTGCAGCACGTCCCCGAGATGAAAGTAATTACTATACATCTTGGTTTTCCCAATAAGAATTAAAAAACATAAAGATTGTTCACCTCTAGGTCCTTTCAGAAAAGGAATGCATTGCATGTATATTTACTTAAACATGGAAAAATTCATTCTATGTATGCCAAAACAGTAATTTAAAGTGGAAACCTTATTTCAAAATGCCCTTTGTTTTGCGTGTTTTTCTGTCTCAGGTAGAATCCTGAAAGAACAGCTTGCAGGGCTTTGTCCCAGGGAGCCTTATTTATGGGTCCACTCATATCGATATCAAAGTAGTAAATAATTTAGATAAGCAGAATGAATAAAATAATTATACCTGGTAGACATAGCCCCTAGACATGCATGCTGACAGTCCAGAGTCTCTAGATGATGTCATGGAGTGGAAAAGGAACTTTGGTAAGTGAGCATGCAGCCCACCTGCCTGGGTTGAGTTATTTCACCTGTGAGCTAACCTTGTTGGCCATAATAAATCAATAGTCACAACTGCTTTCTAAATTACCCCCTGGTATTATTTTCTAGTTGAGCATCAGTGTGGCTCTGGGGGTTTAGGTTTCCTTGAAGTCGCTTGCATGACAGCACCCAAAGGGCACGTCTTTGCACATCTTTGAATTGTTGAGAAGTAGCAGCTCTCCAGTCTGCGTATCATCTTTCCTAAGCACTTTCATAAGTGACTCAACCATGGGCTCCAACTCCAACTTCAGCTTTCACTAGTTTTAGATGGATCACTTGGATGGATCATTAATTTTAGATGAATAATATACATTTATGCATATTTATGCATGTATACACATATCTCAAAATATGTAGTGAATGCCAAATTTTAAAAAATACAGTAAATGACACATTGCCACTAATTCCCCTCAGAATACTTACCCTTGCTTCAAACACTGTTGTCCCATCATTCTTGGCAGTTTTGTATCTGTCCCTTCTCTGGAGTCCTAAGCATCCCTCTCATTACAGTCAGCATATTTGTAATTATCTGATAAATTATCCTTCTGATTTGAGGTTTTTCTAGAGCCTCTGTTTATTTGCTTTGTTGTTACCACTTCAGTGAGGTCAGGGGGTGGCTTTCAAATTATTTCATGACAGTGTACCTTGGCTTTGCTTTTGGTGAGCTGGCTGCCTGGACTGTGTCTTGTTTCACTGTCTTTTCATCATTTAGATATAGATATAGATATAGATATAGATATAGATATAGATATAGATATAGATAGATACCTATATTAAACAGATACAGATAGATGGATAGATAGATAGATAGTTTAATTCCTGGGTTGATGCCTGTAAATGCCTAGGTGAGTACATTTCTTGCTAATATTTATAACTTTACAAAAATGACTACTTCTCTGAGTTGTCTTCCAGGCATAGTTGCCTTCTAGGTTTAGAATCTGTTGCAAGATTTTCCACTTTGATTTACTGGGGATGAGAAGTTGCTTGGCCCAAGCCCTAGTTTTTTGGCACTGGCCTATGGTTTTTTTGGTGATTCTTAGGCGGTCTCAGTCTTGATATATCAGAAAGAATAACTTAGTAAGGACTATTATGTCACTTCAATTAAAGTGGTACAATCCATAGTAACAATAGCATCTACCAGTCTTCCAAGTCTGCTGCCCAGTCTCTCTGGAGGCCTCTGGGGTTGCCAGCACCCACTGTCTCTCTTTTCTCCTTTTGGAAACAGTTCTGGATGTTTTCTTTTGTGTTTTAATGAGGTGTGATAAAAATACGGTGGATTCTGCTCCCTCAGAGTGCCACCCAACAGGAAATCGGGCTTGTAGAATCATTAATATCAGTCCTCATCCACCTTAGTCATTGGGTCCAGCACTCTGAAGCTTCTTGTGCTTTCCTAGAGTCAAAATGACCATGAGTGATCACCAGCTTGAACAGTTCAGGACTCCAGATGGCCATGACAGCACAACTAAATACATTTAGGAGAGAAGATTCCAGTACTGCTTCGGAAAGCATCAAGGATGGTGGAATAAATGTATTTGAAGGGACAGAGTATTTTGAGGAGGATGAGTCACAATGTGTCTTCTATTGTAATGAATTTTTAAAATATAAGCATTAAGTATTTTTTAGACACACACACACACACATGCATACATGTTCATACTTTTTCTGCAAAGCAACCAATGTTGAGAACCACTTTCGAAGTCATCATACAATCCATGCTGGCTCTTCTATATTCTCCCTACGTTCCTATTTAGGTGCGATCTAGACATATCATTGGTATGAATATTTATTGTCTTAATCCATGATGGACAGTCAGTATTCAAAAAGTGTACAGGACTAGAAACAGACTAGAAGATGGATGGGTCATTTAATCATGAATATCAGTATCAGAAAGAAATTATTTCTGGTTTCTTCTCATACCTGTTAAATTTGAGACAGTGGTAGGGCCTAATAGCCTGGGATTTCACATCGCCACAAGGTAATTCTGACATACACCAAAGTCTGAAAACTATACTCCGGGACCATTGTTGGTACTAAGGGTTGGTCTTATTTGAAAAAAAAAAACTGAATTGTTGGAAAACTGTCAACTCTGTTTTCCTCGTTCTTTCTTGTCTCTTTCTGCATCACTTTTTCTTCTTTCTCTATGGTTCTTTTACTTTCTGTAGGAAATGTTAATCACTGTAAAGTGGCAGATTCAGCCATATGCTTTCTAACTTATGGTATGTGTTGGAGTGCATGTGAAGAAGTACCTTTGCCCACTCTGTCTAGAAGTATTACTCACCATGTATAACAGATGTCCTTCATTGGTCTTGTTCTGTAAGTGGATTCATCCACTTTACGTGTCATTTCATTTACTTCAGAACTGTGTTACTATGGAGCCCTACAGTGTGTGTTCCATGGCTTCAACCTCAGTGTTACAGAGCACTTTGAATATATAGCACCTTAAGAGAAAGATTGTAAATTTGTTAATCACTTTAAAAATGAGTTTTGTACAATGTGCTAAGTGAAAGTTGCATTGGGTTATTTTTATATTTAACACATTCCATCAAAACATTTTGCAACGTAATTCTACAATCTGCACATGGGCTTAACTGTGAAATTCAGTGTTGTGATGTTTTGATTCTCTCTCTACAAATACTATGTTTATATAATCGTGTATTCAGCCAAGCTGCTTTTTTTGGTCTATTTTCTTCATTATTAAATACATAAATAAATAATATGTTTACTGATATGACATGTGAATTGCATTTTTGTAATAAGCTTGTAAAAATGTTTTGTGTTCTTTTCTTATAAGAGTTACAGTATAAAAGCAGAAAAAATGAGAATTAATCCATTGGGCATGTACTTGGATTGTATATATTTATACTGTCTACATGTATACAAATCTTTCATATACACAGGATAATGTCAGACAGAAAAGCTATTCCTACTATTTTATAGATAATTAAACAAGAGTTCAATATATTTACATGGATCATGGTCAGTCTCTGGTCTTCTGATTCTGAATTTGGACTTTAAAAAATCACATATACAATTTCTAAGAAGCAATATCTTAGATACTAAGACAATAAATGTGAAACACTACATTTTCTGTTTACTAATAGTAGGGAAAAATCTCATTAATATTTTGTACTAGTAACAGGTGAACAAAGAGACAAGGAATATTTAAAGAATTCAAGAGAAAAAACAGACAACAGGAAGAAATGCAGGAAAAATTCAGATTTCTCCTTCAATTCCTTGGGTTAAGCCTTTCCTGTGGACTCACCAACTCCTGTGTTGTAAATTTAAAATACAGTTGAGTTCCTTAACCTTTCTGTGATCAATAATTTTGCCACAATTATTGCCTTGGAAAATGATTGTTTGAACAAAGAAAAGAAAACCTCAAGGGAGATTCATCTAGTGAGTGAAATATTCCACCAGGCTCAAGGACAGCCCAGAGAAGGCTGCCCTTGACCTTGGGTAATATTTCCTCCTGGGCTCCTGTACCGCTCAATTGTGTCATTTTTTTTTTTTAAATTGCTGTCTCCATGGCTAGAAAAAGAGGTACTACAAGAGAGCAGGGAGTAAATACATCTGAAAAGTCATTCTCAAACTCAGTCTTTACTTTTTCCCTTTGTTCATTATTCTTTTCATTCTCTCTTTAAATACCATTGACAGAAAAACTGTGTGCTTCGAAATAGCTGAACACTCTCTCTGAGACACAAGGCTGGGTATTTGAGAATGCACCAGCCTTTTGCAATTCCTTCTGGATCTGGACCATTGAGGAATGTTGCAGTCCTCTACATTTTATTAGGGAAAATGAGATAGAAAGAGGGTTCCTAGGATTAGAGAGCTGGTGCCAAAGTCTGCTTCCTTTGTGAATATTTCCTGGTCTTTATTAAATATATACTCATAATTAAAGCCTATACCAAGGACTTTCATGTCATGGGAGGAATCTTTCAGTTGTTCAGCTCTCAATAACAATGTGACACAAAGAGTTTCCAACAGGTAAGAGTGTGCTGATGAGGGAAGATGGAGATTTTTGTGGGATCCTCAAGGGTGGTCCGGAGGGACCCACCTCCAGTTCACTTTGTTTGGAAGCAGACTCCAGAACCATCTGGCAGCCCAAGCCCTTCCTGTGGCAGATAAATACCCATGCTGTGTTCACAACAGAGTCCACATCTTCACTCACTTGCCAACTTCACTACACTCCTCCGACCCCTCAGGTTGCACAAATGACAGAAAAGAACAACTGGAACTAGGTCATAGGGGCTGGGAAAAGGCTTAACTTTAATTCCTGGTTGACAAATCCTTCAGGAAGTCAAGGTGTTTCTGGTGGTTTGTTTTCAACAAAACTAAGGATTGATTGATTTGTCAGCCCATAAGCCATTAAAATATTTTGGGCATCTTCTCAGTGTATGATTTTTAGTGAGCTATTCAGAAGAAGTTCAAAGAAGAGCACTGTTACACTAGACAATAAAGTTCTTCCATTCCTGTCTACTTATTTACATGATTTCAATGAGCACCATATTTTTACATCTATAAAAATAAAGCTCAAAATGAAATAGAACTTTCATTCTAGAAGTAAATATTTGCTTACACATACACACACTAATTAAAAGTAGAAATCACTGTCTTCAGACAGGCATTTATACTTTTATTTTAATGTACAATATTTTTCAAAATTTATAATGTATTTATGTTGTCATGATCAAATATACATTGGTAGTAATTGTAAAGATAGCTCAGTCCAGAAGACGTTTTAACACATAAAGTCCTACAGCCGTAAGGATTTTTTAGAATTAAATTTTAATGTATATAGTAACTTAGCCATGAAGAAGTATGACAAGGTGATCAATAAATGGCTTTGAACTATTAAAAAGTACGACAGTAGCAAAATTGTGTGGGTAAAGTTGAAGTGGTAATGTAAGTTTAAGGAAAAAGAAAGATGAGGTTTTCTAACACTGAGAAGAGCTTGGCCATACACTTCTACGATGGAGGTCTGAGGCCAGGCTCCAGGCTCTGTAAGAAATACTCTGGGACAGAGGTGTGTATGTAGGGGGTTTCCTGGGACATGGCCTAGGGGAGAAACTGGGGGCTGTGAAGAGGTAGGCATGGCCTGAGTTAAAAGATGGCCGCAACATAGGTGCTAGAGAGGCTGCAGCCTAACCCTGAGGGAGCCTAGGACTTGGAGGGCCACAGGTAGGGAAGGGGCCAGGTCTCTTAGTTTCCACAGTACACAGCCACTGGATGTCAGCTGCCTTCTCAGGGGTGATCACAACCTCCGGTCATGGGTGATACCTTCCACCAAAGGAGTTCCTGTGGAGAGACTTAGGTATGACACTGTAAGGGCACATGTATAGAGTAACAGGTTGTAGGCATACTAGAGCAGAAGTTAGAAATCACCTTATCGCCTGTGATGTGATCATGCTGCTTGTCATGTATGTAGCTGAAACATTCACTTTGCCTTGACTGTCTAGGCCCAGATGTTCCCTCTTCACAATGTGTGGGGTCAGACTGATTGTGTCTTAAAAATAATCAGTGTTTCCAACTTGCTTCAAAGGCTTCAAGGATGTGATATTTGGGGGAAGACTGGCTCAGAGAAGGACACTTGTAACCCTACTTATTCTTTCTTTTTTTAAAGATTTATGCATTTATTTATTTGGCATGGGCTCTCATTACACAGCTCAGAGTCATAGTGAACTTCCTGCCTCAGCCTCCCCAGTGCTGGCATTACAGGCATGTGTACCACACTGGTGTCAGTGGCCTGCATGGCATGAAGCCAGCACAGCATGTAGTATGGAGATTGAACCTGGGTCCCTGTGCTTGCCAGGCAGGCAGGCGTTTAGACCACTGAGCTGTCTCCCTGGCCTAACCCTACCTATTCTTCATGGACCCCTCCCTCCTAGAATGCTTCTGTACAGTTCTATATGACAATATATGACATCATTCTTGTATTCCATGTATGAAACCATGTTATAACCTGCTACCAACTTTATAGTTTCCACTTGAAAGCCATATTAAACCTGAACCCAATCCTGACTCTGGGATGGTAATTGGAACCCCTGGATTCCCCAGCCCACTAGTGTAATAAAAACTGCCTTCTAAGTCCTTGCTGCAAAGAGCCTTCCATTTGGTTTGATGTCAGTTTTCTGCAACAACACCACCCCCTAGGCAGCTGGGGAACAAACTTGTTCACTGTGAAGGGGACTAGAGCAGGCCGCAAGTACTCACTGCACGGACGAGGGTGAAATCCAACTGCCATAGCATTTTGCTTGCATTGGATCCAGATAGAGACCCGACCACTTTATCCTAAAATGTCCTACTTCATAATGGCCTAGACATTGCATCCATGACTATTTAAATGTGGGATAAGTTTTAAAAGTTAATGAAAGAGATGTGGGAGGGAGTTGCAATGAATTTTCAGCATTCTTTTAGGGATATGTGGGCAGGAATATTTGAAGAGCACTGGTAGGAAGGATGAAGTGAATACTGCAGGCAGAGCATGCCATCAAAAGCGAGCTGCCAAAAATGTTGAATAATGTGAAATTTCTTAAAATCTACATACGACTAAAGTGATGTCTGCCATCAAATTCCTGAATGAACCACAAAGGTAAGCCTTCCTATAAGATGAAAGAGTCCTAGTACAATGTCTGGCTATCAATAGGGAAGGAAGTGTGGCCCTCAAGTGCGTCCACATGTAACAACCAGTTTTGGTTCCCAAAAGCAACTTTATGTTACGGAGCAGGATTCGGGGAAATTTTTCTGTCCAGGTTGTAAATATGGTAGGCATTACAAAACACAGGCTTGTGACTCTTCAACCCTGCCATTTTAGATTTAACGCAGTCAGAGACAATATTTGAATCAGTTGATGGTCAAGAAAAACTTTATTTAAGAAGAATTAAAGTGGAAGTGGCAGATTTCTCTTGAAAACTTTAGTTTGCTGATTTTGGCAAAAGACTTATCAAGTAAATAGTACTGTAACAATGTAAACTAACCCTACTCCTCAATATGCCACATAAATTTCAGTGTTTGAAAATATGCCATGGGCCTGGGGAGATAGCTCAGAGGTCTAAGCACCTGTCTGGCGAGCGTAAGGACCTGAGTTCGATCCCCAGTACCACATGCCGTGCAGGCCCTTGAACCCTGGGAGCAAACCCTGGGCTCTCTGAGCTGGCTACCAAAATTAGGTGTGATAGTGCTGGAGAGGCTGAGACAGGAGGATCACTACAAGTTCAAGCTGCATAGTGAGACCTTATACCAAATAAAATAAAAACAAAATAAAATGCATGTTGGAAGTTCTGAACAACTTGAAGTCCAAACTTGATTGATGTTGATAGGACACAGGGGACACTGGAAGAGAAAATCACGATTATTTTTACAAGACAGTACAGTCAGTAGGGACGCTGGATAGCACAGATGGCTCTTGTCCCTCTTTACTAATCAGATGGAGGCAGCGCAGGTCCAGAGGGGCTGAAGACTGAGGCACAAACTGAGCAGGGACAAAACCATGATTGAAATTCCATTCTGTAGTCGAGAACTTCTTTGACTTGACTGTGCTCTTTTCCATAAGTCAGGTTTTCTTTTGTGAGACACAGAATCCTAATTTGTAATCAAATTCATTTGACAAAACTCGCTTAAAAACAGCTATTTTTGTTCTTGCCTTATAAACATGGAAATATAAGCTTTTAAACAAAGTGTAAGGTGAACCATTTTGTTTTTGATTTTTTTGGTATTGTAGAAGGTTTGGCATTACCCTTTTGTAATTCCCAGTGAGACCATGAATTCATAACT
This sequence comes from Tympanoctomys barrerae, assembly GCA_002564285.1. Classification (NCBI taxonomy): domain Eukaryota; kingdom Metazoa; phylum Chordata; class Mammalia; order Rodentia; family Octodontidae; genus Tympanoctomys; species Tympanoctomys barrerae. The sequence goes on along the minus strand of NDGN011557140.1, from coordinate 294 downwards.
GCAGATAACCAAAACCTCTCTCTCTCTCTCTCTCTCTCCTCCCTCTCCCTCTTTCTCTCTCCTTTCCTCTCCTCTCCTCTCCTCTCCTCTCCTCTCTCTCTGTCTCTCTCTCCTCTTTCTGTCTTTCTCCTCTCTCTCTGTCTCTGTCTCTTCCTGTCTCTCTGTCTCTGTCTCTCTGTCTCTCTCTCTGTGTCTTTCTGTGTCTCTGTCTGTCTCTCTCTATCTCTGTCTCTCTCTCTGTCTGTCTCTGTCTGTCTCTGTCTGTCTCTGTCTCTCTCTCTCTCTCTCCCCTCC
>NDGN011557137.1:5308-15766 GCA_002564285.1 Tympanoctomys barrerae | reverse complement strand
TTTTTTTTTTTTTAATTTAGGAATTAAACAATGGCAGGTATATGGCATGTTCTCTTCAAATCAGTTGTTTGGATTATCAGATATAAGTATGTAAAATTGGTCAAAAAATTTGTAAAATTTCTTTCTTTCTTTCCTCCTTTCCCTCATTCCAATTGTTCCTTCCCTTTGAACAGATTCTTTCCCTTTCACAGTACCTACTGTACCTTTCAGATTTTATTTACTCTTTCAGGTTCTTACACTAGCGAGACAATACGATGTTTACCCAAGTGGGCTGATGTATTTCACTTGTGAGTGTGGTCCCTAGCTACATCCATTACCTCCTCAAGCCTCGAGTTTATCCTTTTGTATAGCTGAGTAATACTCTACCACTTTTGTTCCCCACTCTTTCCCTAGTACCAAGAATAGTGTCACCTCTTTGAAGAATGGCCTTGCTCATTCAAGGAATGAGCAGCGGACTCATGTTAATTTCCAGGCTGCACCATGTGGAGTTGTAAAATTAGACCCATTGTCCCTGCCTTGGAAGAGCATGTAATTCCTCTTCCTCTGTCCTTGGCTGAAGTATAGGCAGGAAGGGAGTCTCATCTCAAGGACAGAAAGCCTGGCTCCCATTACCAGCTCTGCCAGCAGAATTCTGCCCAATTGTGAGTCCCAGATAAATGCCACAGGACATTTGTCTTGTGAGTTGAAGCTGCTGAATAGTGACCTCAGTGGGTGCCCAGGGGTGGTTGTTAATAAAAAAAATAAAAATTTTGGTCTGGAAAGGAGAAAGGTCAGCTTTCAGTCAGAAAGTAGAGCACGTGCCTGGGAAGGCTGCCCACAAGTGGGGAGGTTTCCTGAGAGGGGATGCCTCGAACACGGATCTGTTGTGACACCTGGTGCTTGTCTTGGCCCTTGGTATTTGCTGGTCTTGGACAGTTACTGTGAAAGTTAAATAAGTTTGCTGTTTACACAGATGGCACTAACATTTAATAAAGCAGCCGTTCTTCAGTGACCATGTCTCTGGGGACCACTAGCCCTTCAGTCACATGTGGCGAGAGTCCTTAGAGGCATCTTTCCTGGTGTCTGCCTCCCTCCGAAACCTTTGCCTTCACTCCACTGCCCGCTCTGTCTCTTCTTCTCGGAAGCTCCTAGAACACAAGAAATCTGGGCTCATGCTTGTTCCATCATTTGTCAGACCAGCAACTAGTCCACTTGGCCTACAGGAGCATGAGCAGTGGACAGTTGCTGAGTATGTGCACTTTCTTGTCCTAGAAAGCGTTAGTGCCTTCTAGGACTTTAGGTGACTACTCCAAAGAATTTAGTTGTTATTTTACAAGACTTTTGCATATTAGAAATTTGGTGCTCATTCATTTCTCAAACTCTGGAAAAACAACATTCTTAAAGGATACATTCCTGTAATAATTCTGTCTTGATGAAATAACCTTTGGTGTACAACCCTTCTTGTTTGTTTCCTTGTGTGTCTGTTCTGTTATTTTGTGCCTTATATATTATTTTTTATATTCAGACATTCTGTAACTTACTAAGATGTGTTGTGCTGAAATATCTGGGACTATAAGTGACTGTAGAGACTCCAGGATTTGTAGGCAAATACCTTAGACATTTTCTGGGGCTGCTGTTGCTTTATGTATGTATACATGACGTGCTTGCTGCAGTCGCTGTCTGCTGGCTTTTGGTCAGTCTGCTCCAGCCACGTTGTCCTGTGCTGATCCTGGAGCCCACTCCTGGGCTCTCAAGTGCTCTGATCCATCCCTGGTGCCCTCTTGTCCCTGAGAGTTGGACGCCTCCTTCCGCCTCTGTTCTCCACCCTGTGACTATTGCACCTGTTCACCTTTCTGTGGAGTCTCCCTGAGCTCTCTGTTCGCAGAGGCAGGTGTCCCTGTGTGCTGTCCCCCTCTGCTGCACCTGTGATCTTCTTGGTGCACTTTCTGTCTCCTCTCACTGAGAGTTTTGCTGGCTTTGGTTCCTTGTGACTGCCCTGGCCCTCAGCACCCATATGATCAGTATTCTTGAATGGAGGAAAAATGTGTAGGGTGGAGGTTGGGCATATTCTTGAAAATTTTGACACATTATCTAGATTCTGAACTTGACATTTACTGTGGTTTTGTGAATTATTGTCCCTCCAATCAAAAATGCCTAAAACTATGCTTTTATGCCTCAATGAATTGTAAAAGCTGACTTCTTCCTGGTGTTTCTCATTCTTCCCGTCCTGTGGATGGCAAACATTATACTCTTTTGTTCTTCTTAGCCTTTTGTTCTTCTAGTGCACATCTTGCCTCTTAGCCATCCAGTGTAGGAGTTTTACTCCTGCATATTTTATGGAGAGAGAGAGAGAGAGAGAGAGAGAGAGANTAGCCTTTATGAGTGCACATCTTGCCTCTTAGCCATCCAGTGTAGGAGTTTTACTCCTGCATATTTTATCGAGAGAGAGAGAGAGAGAGAGAGAGAGAGAGAGAGAGAGAGTGCTCTTTTCTCAAGCCTTTCCTGTGCCCTATACCAAATCACATGTAGGGGCCACAGTGTCTCAGGGTGGTCACAGTTTACTTCTTGGCGCTGAGGTGACGCCTCACTCTCTCTACCCACTGAGTAAAGTTAGCTTTCTGTTCCTGCACCTGAAGGAGGGTGGCATGGCGGCGCCATGGTGGGCCCTGCATGCCAAACAGAACTAGGGCTGCGGAAGTGTGAACAGAGCGCAGCTACGTTATCAAATACTTCTTATTGGGATAAATTCAGAATCCTTATTGAAAACTTGGAAAAAATGCAGAGGAAGAAAAAAAAAGTAATCATGAGTCCCAAATGTTTATTTGAATACAGTATTATTATTTTCTTGTCTTTGTTTTTTTGCATATTTTTGTGTAAAGTGAATGATTCAGAACACTTTTGCCTAAATCTCCTTCTAAAACCATAACAACCTTTTTCTCACACTTTCCCCTTCAACAAACTGTGATTTTGTGTCTACAGGGTTTTCCGTGCATTTGGACAAGGCTCATATCATGTCTGACTGCTGGATAGAAGTTGTTCCAGCCCTCCACCCACCTCATTGTTATCAACCCGAATGCCATAAGTATTGTAATATATAACACTGAGGCTTTCGGGTCATTTCCATGAGAAAAATGCTGAGAAGTGAAACTGTCCCGTCAAAGGGCATGACTGTTTTACTGCCAAATAGTTTTTCAAAAGAATTTGCCCATTTGCACTGTAATGCTTACAAGTGGAGCTGGTTTATGTCAATTAGTTTGCATTGTAAGAAAACAGGTCATTGCCCTCTTCCCTTTTGGATGTGTGACAGTTGGAATTTTGTGTAGAGTAAACACTAATAAATGCTTAAATAACTCTAATGGTTGTGGCTCAACAGTCTCCCGTGAGAGCTTGTTGCAAATTTTAATAGCCAAAGGGGTTTATTTCCTTTTATTTTCTTCTCCCCTCTGCTATTTTCTTCCTCCCTCCAGGGTTAAAACATGTTTTCCTGTCTGCAGTTAAGCCTCAGTACTTTTTGTTCTGTCTTTGTTGATTAATGAGTATAATTGACCCCTGTTGTCTCTATTATACAATCCAAGGCAATTTGTTTTTATGTAGCAGTTATTTTCTGAGCTGTCACAAAACAGCCTTACAAAGAGAGCTCATTATCAACCCGGAGGAAAAGGACTTCAAGTGATGAAATGAATAAAGGTCTTTAGGAGAAGGAGGGGAAGGAGAGGTCTAAGCAGTTCCAGTGTTCCAAGAAATTAGTGAGTATTAAGGGACACAATAATTAATTGTTGCTTAAATGGTACCCAGCAAGACTTGATTTCGTATACAAATTATTAGATGAAAAAATGACTTTGTAAGGACACTTTTGAGTCCTGGATATATAGGAGAATTGATATAGATCCTAGAAAAAAAAAAGACATCTCATAGATATGGACGCAGGCCATTAGAAGCTGATTATAGAAAACCCAATTATGTGTCGATTTAAAAGGACTAGATAATTTAGGAACTGGCAGGTTTTACCTATACAGACCTTGACCCTACAGAATGCCCGCTTATATCAAAAAGTGTTTGCTATTCATTGAGTCTAGGTTTTCCTTAGCACAGTATCCTCTGTGTGTTCTCATGAAAGTTTTTCTTTAGCTCACAAGAAGCTAAGAAAGTAGCAGAGATCCAGAGAACAGTTACCAGAACAGAAAGAGATCTGGACTTCATCCAAGTCAGTCTGGCAAAGCCCCACGCAAATGAGATCCTGGTGTTGTCAGGATTCACCTGGACTTGCTCCACAGCTTGTGTTGTGAGGTTCTGTAGGAAGGCTGTGGTGCACGACACTCACTACAGCCCTCTTACACTTTTCTGCTGAGAGAAAGGGAGAAAATTTACAACTGAGAAGTTCGAAGAAAATCCTAAGTAGCCATGGTGAAATAATTAGAATGGTGGCTCTGAGTCACAGTGTAGCCAAAGAGGGAACCTTAAAACTATTCTGTTTATTTTGTGGGCTTGTAGAAGAGCAAAGTCAGGCATAAATTTTATTTGTTTTTATTTCAGTCCATCCAGTTAACATGTGGAGCTGGACCTAAAGCCCAGACCTCCATTTTTCTCACTCAGTACAGTATATCCTGCTAGGAAACTTCTGGCCAGAGGTGTCTCAAAGCTCCTCCTTCCTTCGTTTCTCATACTAAGTCGTGAGGATTTGCTCCTGCACAGTTGCAGAGAGAATCCACACAGAGTGCAAGATTATATTAATTAGAAAGCACGTGACAGTGTTGCCTTACTAACACATGCTTTGTTATGCTTATGAGGCTGGGAAGACAGTTTTGGTCCCTTCCAGGAGTTTCTGATAAGAGAGCCATTGAGCAAAGGGACAGCTCCTAGAATGAGCAAGTGGAGGAAACTGAAGAACTGCTTTCGCCTGAGCCCACCAGGTTGTGCGGTATCTGCAGCTTGGAGCTCTTGTTGCCTTGTTGGAAAGGAATGAACTGTTGGTCTTAAGAGAATGCAGAAGTTTTATCAAAGACAATGCTCTTGGCTGCTGATGCTCAGCAGCGTGTTAGAGGGTCACAGTTCAGTTCTGGGGGCCAGAGGAAGACAGCTACCTGCTTGCTAAAGATACCCATTCTATCTTAAAAATAGAGGGTAAAGTGAGCTGACTTAATGAAAATTATGCCTGTATCTTTGTCCTGGGGTGTACACACAGAGGTAGGAAGCAATGCCAACTTGAGTTTCTTGAATGAAGAATGCCTTGTGGGCAGGCAGGGGGAACGGTTGACCGAGAGCAAGAAGTTGTGCGATGCTAGTGCAGGGTAGGGTGACAGTAATGCACTGTGCATGCGCTGCACATTTTAAAAGCCTAGAAGGAAAGATTTTAAAAGGTTGTGTCATAAAGAAATGACAAATGTTTAAGGAGATAAGATGTTCAGTGGGGCTTACCCATTATGCAGTGTCTGTCAAAACATCAAATTAGCCCATTAATATGTTAAATTTTTATGTTTTATGTGTCAGCTAAGCATAAATTAAATTTAAAAAGAATTTCCATAGTTGCTTTGCACCTGTAAAATTTAGTGACTCAGTATCCTCAGGTTAAGTGAATTTGGGCCAAAATATACATCAGAAGTCTGTTAGATTTATCTTATATTCATTTGGACCAATCAAGAGAACACGCTAAGTGAAGTTGACAGTGACATTGGGCATACTTGAGTTAACCTTCACTCATCTGTACTTAGCATTTCCATCTTTATTAACAAAATTTGAAAACAGCTCTCTCCCTTTTCCATGGTCTACCCATCCATTGGATTAATTTTGTACATTGATGCTCATGTTAAGAGGCATTATCTGCTCACACTTTCATTATTTATGATTCCGGACTGTCTTTACCTAGTCTCCTCTTGTGTCTTGCTGAGGTTCTCTCTGTGGTTTGTTATATAGTTAACACACTCCCTTCCACCCACTGAAGTGCTGTCGTTAAAAGGAAAGAAAAACACACATGTGGGTAAGATCTGTATTTAGTTCAATGTGTGAGTGCGCAGTTGTTTCTCAGACCCTTCTCCCAGAATCTTGAATTCGCCCCCAAAGTTTTGCCACAGAGAAGCCCTCCTTTCCCAGCACTTTTTCCTTTCTCCTCAGCAGTCTAGTTCTGTGGCAGCCTTTACTTTCTTGCCTTCCTCCCTTCTTTGTAGCTTCATCCCCCAACCCCTGCTCTTTGTGTGTCCTCTGCTGTATCAAAAACCAACCCCTCCTAAGTTTTTTCCTAATAAATTATCATCATTTGTTTGAAGATAACCAAAAAATGATGTACCTTTGAGCTCAGAACTTATATAAAAGGAAACGTCATTGTGTGTTTCGGCAAAACGGACCCTACAAGTGCATTCTGTGCCGTAGCTTCTCTCATGTCTTGTCCCCAGTAACAAAATCCTGCTGACAGGAGCCACTGTAGTGCAAGGTAAGTGCTCTGTCTCCTCCAACACCAGGTTTTACATTGTGTTGACAGCATGTGTTGCTTATAGTTGGCTCTAATTTTCTGTAATATTTTGTTGGACCTTCTTGAACAGAAGTGATTTCGGAGCACTCAGTCCATAATGAGCCTGGACTCGCACCTCTACTTTAATCACCAGTATAACCCATTGGTCATTTGTCTGAGATTTAGCTCATCTAATGCCATCCTATCTGGTTTTGTCATTCACAGGGTACTCTGGTCAGGACTTCGACTGGGCAGATTATTACAAGCAGCATGGGGCGGAAGAAGCACCTCCCTTCTGCTTCAGAAATGTGAGAAACTTCCTTCTTGCTACTTTTTAAAATCATAGGTGTTGCTAACTGTACATTTTATTGTTTTCTATTTATTCAACAAGTCTAGAGCATTACCATGCACCGTAGGTTACAAAACACTCTTAGGTTTTGAAAAGTCCGCTTTCAAACTCTGGATTTGTTAGAGTGATGCTGGGCCATAGTAACAGAGTGACTCACAAATGTAAATCGCTCCAACATGCTAACTTTATTTCTCATTTATGGAGGAGTCCAGGCTGTCCTGACTAGTGGGTAGCACTCTTCATCATGAACCTTGGCTTGAATTCATCATTTGGATGTAGTTGACAGATAGGAAAAAAGATCAAGCAGGTGATATCCTCAGTTCCACAGGCACAGAGTTGGGGCAACACACATTATTTCTCTTATTTTCTACTGGTGAGAAGTAATTTCTCAGCTGCTATAAATGAAGCAAAGGAAAGAATCCTGCCTGGCCCAGTGGCACATACCAGTAACACTCGCAGGCACTTTGAGAGGCTGGGGCAGGAAGGTCACCAAGTTTGAGCCCAGACTTGGTGGCTGGGTGACTTAATGAGACCTTGTCTTGAAATTTCAAAGAAGAAAAGTTGGTCTAGCAACGCAGAGTAGTGTGAAGGCTGTGAGTTTGGTCCCCAGCACCAGAAATAAAGAAATTTTTTAAAAGATGGGCCTGGCTTCTACTTCCCAGCCATGATTTTGTCCTGTGGAGAAAGAAGACAAATTTTGGTGGACAGCTATCTATCCATAACTCGCTTAGATATACCTTTACTATGTGGTATTATATTGACAAGTTATTACAAAAATAATTTTCTTTGATGATTTGAGTACTAGGGAGATGCTGCTAAAGGTTTCATGCTTTGCTCAGTGCAAGCTGCTGCTTTATTTAAAGAGAACTTCTTAGCACAGAAGGATTTTTGTGATGTTGGTTAGTAATGAATATGTTCACAGTATTTTATTTTAGTTTTAAAACCTAAGGGAGGTTTTCTTAAGCAGTTTTTAAAACTATTTGTTTACTCTTCATTGCCCTTAGGAATTATGAAAAGGGATATCAAATATCTATTGTCACTGTTTTTAAAAGGCAGTGTGAATGAATAGCCTATGTGTACTTGGCATAGTCTAAGTTTTGAAAGTTAATCCCTTACGTTAAGGGAAAAAAGGTACAGGCCTCATAATTGGGGGCAAAACACTGCTCAGTCAGGGCTGCGTTTCTGAACATGAGCTTCTGTTGCCCGCTCCAGTCATCTGTGCTGCGAGGTTCACAGAACACAGGATGTGGCAGGGGACAGTGCTGGCCTAATGGAAGCTGCAGGCAGCATGCATCAGGCTCAGACTTGGCAGGAGTCAGCACACTGGTCACCAGGCCAGCCTTTCCTCAGACATGCAGAAGTCCGTGGCAGAGTCGGGAATCAGAGCGCCTTCAGTGGCTGAGTGGCCCTGCCATTAGGTGGCACGGCCTTCGCACTCAAGGCTTCTTGTAGCGCTGGACCGGTGGAGGACGTATCCTAGGTGGTATGGCTGTGTCCCCATGCCTCCTACGGCTGGCAGGTAGTGTGCCCTTCAAGGACTCCTTACCTGACTCTTCACCCGAGTGGTGCCACTGCGTGTGACTCTGCTAGTCTGAGCACCATTCATTCTCTGTGCTGGGAGCCCCTGTGACACCCCCAGGCCTGTGGGAGATTGTGCTTTCTACCCAACAAGTGAAAGAAATATTGCTCCCCCAACTCTTCAGCCTGCGGAAGAAAATTTGCACATCACCCCCGAGTTTGTATTTGGGGATTGTTTCTTCCATAACTGCCTGGTGCTTCTAAGACTTCCTTTTATCTGCCTTTGCTCTCAGCTAACCAGGAGTTCTCAAGATGGCTTATAATTGTGGACAGAGTAGCTGTAGCCGTAGCCCCAGTTGGCTTCTGAACTTTCAGGACTTAGCTACTGAGATTAAATCTGTTTTAATGAATTTGCTGGTGTATTCATTAGGAGTGCCTTTGTTTCTGGCTCTCTACTTTTTTTAATAGACAAGCTTGTTGCCTGTCATTTGGCATATGCATTGAATTACAGGTACTTTTTGCTGGATTTGTTAGCTTGGTATGAGTGCTGTTTAATGGGATGCTTATTATAAATTCATTTTTTAATCACACATCTCATGTGCATGAGAAGGGAACTAGTGAGGCACTGGCTGCGTGGCAGACACTTCCCCAGGGATGTTTAACAATCAGAGGCAGTTAGGAATGGATCGACACAGCCAAATGCTTAGTAAAATAAACTTACAGGTAACAATTTTTGCTATTGATCTTTTATAAATTACCTTCAAACCATGAGTTGAGATGAAAATAGGCTGCATGGTTGTAGTTTTCTGTCATTAAGTAGGATAAAATGCATTTAACTCAATTAGAGGTTGTTTTCAAGCCGCCTATCAAATTCTGTAATCTGAAGGACACTCAGTACATAACACCTGTGGATGAGACCAGATGATTGGCAGAAAAAATAGCCCGTCTGGAGTATCAGTGGTTCCTGCTTCCCAGGAAGCATAAAGGAAAAGGAGCAAATTGATTTTTCGAACATGAATTAGATAATGTTCTGATTGCATGAAGATATGGTTGCTTTTTTACAAGTTGGTTTATAAAAAGACTTATAAATATGAATTACCTTGATTTCTTTTCATGAGTCACAAAAAGATATAGTCTCTATTACTTATAGGAACTTTGTTTATATTAGTTATCAAAACAGATATGTTTATTTAGGAGTATAGCATCTCATTATAGTTTGTAGTAGTTGACAATTTTGGAAGTTTTCATATTTATGTTAAAATAATGTTAGGAAACTTGGCTTTCAGCATTGGCTGAGTAAGCTCATTGCAAACTGACGTAACTAGACGTAGCATCCAAGTTCTAGACATAGTGCCAAAAGCGACTCTATAAAGGGAGGAAGTGAAGTAGGCCCGTCCTGTTCAGCTGGGGCAAATGGTTGGAGGGAAGAGGCAGAGAGTCTCCTTTGTTTTCCGACAGCAGGTTTGATGACTAAAAGTGGTAGAAAATTCATACTCTCCTGCTTCTTAAGCCAGCTTATGGAATGGGGGCAACCACAGACTTCTGGAGTTTCAGGTAGGGGAGAGCCAGGAAAGAAGACCACAGGTCCTGTGTTGTCTTCTCTTTGGCTCATCTTTGCATGTGTATGTGCCGGGCAGATTCCAAGCAGCCTAGGTAAAGGTAAAAGAGTAGTCTGAGATTTGAGTAGCTGAAAGCAGACACTTGGTAGTCTGAGTCCAGCCAAGTTAATTGCTTGCTAAAATAGAAAAATTAATACCATTGATAGGAACATAACAATCCAGCATCTCCACGTCGTAACTTTTGCACTGTACATGTTCCAATCCAGAATTGCTTAAGACATGGAGAAACTGGAAAGTCAGATTAATTTCTCAAGAGGAAAGACAAGTAAGAGAACCAAAATCAGCCTGATCCAGATGTTGGTAGCAGACAAGCTCCTCCCATCCCAATCTCTGACCCCATGTACTAGGGATTGAACCAAGGGCCGTCACAGTGCACTTGATCCCCAGCCCAGTTATAGCTAAGCCAAGTGATGTAAAGGGCTGCCTTTCAACAAGTGTTTCCCATATCAGCAGCTTCCGCACTAACTAAATACTTGATGGAAATGCAGATTCTTTAGCTGCACCCATAATCAACTGAATCAGAAACGTGGAATAAGGCCCAGCTTTTTTTT
>NDGN011557132.1:0-11462 GCA_002564285.1 Tympanoctomys barrerae | reverse complement strand
TTTTTTTTTTTTTTTTTTTTTTTCTGAACTGGGGATTGAACTCAGGCCCTTGCGCTTGCCAGGGAAGCTCTCATTCCACTAAGCCATCTCCCTGGCCCCAAAAGGCCAATAGTCATAAACAGTCGTAGGATTCGCACTTTACAGAAACCCCTCCCTGACAAGCGGGATGCTCTGGTCTTTTACGCTTTCTAATAAACGTGCATCTGACCATTCCCCAGCACTCACTGCTTGCTGTTTTGTGGGCTTCAATCTTCACTACCCCAAAGCAAGGATGTGAGAGCTAGAGGGAGCTAGTTACAATCCCAGTGTGCATCTTGGCTTTGTCACTGGCTCTATGATACAGATTGATAGAGCAGTACTTTAACACCCCTGAGTCTCAGTGTCCTACCATAGCCTGGGCAGGGTTGAAGGAATGGGGAGACACAATCCCGTGATGCCTCTCGCCTGCTGCCAACACAGGGAGAGGTGCTGATGGCTTCTGCAGCCCTCTCTAGGGAAGCCCTCTTGGTTGACACTGGAGTAGGGACAGCTGGGTCACCACTTCTTCCTGTGAGGTCTAAGGAGCTCTGGTGGGTCTGACAGTCTAGATCAGGGAACCCACAGGACAGGAAGGCCAGAGCTGCCCAGAGGAAGCCTGAAAGGTACCTCCATGCCTCCCTCCCTGGCGCCTGCATCACCTGGAAGTCTGTCCCCTGCCATCTCAGAACAAGGTCAGACAGGCCTTAGGAAAAGGAGGGTAAGGAAAATGAAGATGCGTGGGCTGGGTGTTCTCTGAGTACCGGGACCTGCTTTTTGCCTGATGCTGTTCATGTACAGTGCCAGGAGCCCTCTCAGTTCAGGGACATCACCAAACCCTGCATGTCCCTAACTTGCTGGGTGATGCTGGGCCAGCCACACCTCTCTGGAGCTGAGTTTTGTCATCTGAGAGAAGGGGTTTGTGTCAGCTGACCCTGCAGGTTACTCTGGCCTTTGTCAGTCCAGGGAAGGCTCTGATCCATTCTGGGGCTGGCAGTCATTGCCTCTTGTGGCCAAGGACTCTAGGCTTTTGGGATGGCTGGGTCTCAGGTTCTGGTCTTAGACACAGCCATGACTCCTCTTGGGTCACCTATGAATCTGGAGGCTTCTGCTGGGAAAACAGCTCAAGACCCAGGCTCTGGAGCCGCAGCTGGTTGCCAGGGAAACTCTGGCTTCTGGGAAGAAAGGAGCTGGAGGACGGACTGGAATGTGTGTGCATTTTGGATAGAACCCCATGTCCCCCCCATGCTTGGAGGAGGAGGGTCCTCCCTTACTGGTTGGGCCAGTCCTGTGCTTTCTGCTCCGTGATCTCTTTGACCTTCACAAATGCGTCTACTCTTCTTGAGGAGGGGAGGCACTTTTTTGAGGCTGAGAGGGCAGGGCCCAGGGACACAGCAGGCGGGGCCTAGGGGCTGCAGGGTGGTTATTGTGTGGCCCCTCCTGCTGCCTCAGGCATGTAGCCCCTCTCCCGGGTAACCTAGGGGCTGGCAGGCACTGAATAGCGGCCCACTGGTTGCCTTACCATACCATTGTAACTCCCAACAGGGAAGTGGAGAGCCAGCCAGGGGACTGGGAGGCAGCAGAGCCCTCCCTCTGTCGTACCCCACCCCCATTGCCTGCGCCCCAGAGGGCTCCTAGGAGAAGGCCAGAGTGAGGCCTCCTCCCCTCAGCTGCCACCTCTGAGGGCTCGGCTGTCCCCTCCCCCAAGGCAGGCCCACTCTCTACAAAGCCAGGTCCAGCTGGAGAGTGAGGGGCACAGGCTTACTGGTCGGGCCAGGCTGCCCAAGGGTGCAGGGTGTGCAGGGCCCAGGGCAGGGCCAGGCACAGTGCCACCCAGTGTCCCCCAGGCCTCCTGGGATAGCTGTGGAGACCTCCCCTCTGAGGAGCTGGGCTGCTGCGGCTGGCTCTGAGGTCAGTGCTGGGGCTGCAGAGAAGGCCTGGTGAGGGTGGGGGATGAAATCCTTGCTGGGGGGTTGGGGAGGACATAGGGTATGTTTAGACTGGAAACAAGGCCAGTGAGGGCCACAGCTGTGCTAGGCCACACAGCAGTCTCCTTGCTGTGTCACACCTAGCTTTGAGGGACTCCAGAGGTAGGGAGAAGGCTGGACATGGGCTTGCAGGGCCCCGTCCAGAGCAGGGCTCTTGTGAGGAGGGGAGAGCTCACTGCCCTAGGCAATTCCCAGCCTGGCCTGGCGGCTGCAAGGGCACCAAGTGAACCTGGCGTCAGACTGGGACAGTGTCCGGCTGTTTTCTAGCATTCCAGGCCCCAGGCTGCCATAGGAGCCACATGCTAATGGCAACCTCCCTTATGAGGGATTGTTTATTTTTAATCAAAGCTGGTGTCAAAACCTAAAGACATTTGCCAGCCTGACAGTTCTCTGGACTCCTCTGCAGGCCCAAAAATACCTTCAGAACAAATTGGATGGAGAACTACCCTTTTCTGACCCCAGCCAGGCACGGCCAGGACAAGACCCAAGCTGAGTCTCTCCCTGTGGGAGATGGCAGGGGGCAAACCCTATCCCTCCTCCTGCTCAGACCCAAGGAAACCCAGCCCACCTACAAGGCCCAGCTCGAGCACTCTCCAGACAGGCATCACAGTTTCCACTGGGAGCTGGGAGGTGTCCTTTTTGGCTTGCAAGTGGGGGTGGGGCAGTAGGGCATGGGAGGGAGGCGCACGTGGGGTGGGCAGCTCTGGGTGCCCTCAGTCGGCTGGGCGAGGGAGCCGGGAGTTTAGATCCTGCAGCTACCGGTGAGTGCCTGGGGTGGGAGGGGGCTCAGGGGGCGGGAGCCTGGGCATCAGGCTCCTCTCCCCACTGCCTGCCCAGGGATTCTCCCAGCTTCCTACGGGAGCCTCAGCATGACTGAGCGTGTGCTGGGCTTTGGTGTGCTGGAAGTTTCAAGCTGGAATGACACTAAGCAGCAAGTGGGGGAAGGAGGAGGCTCTGTGGTCCCCGGCGCCGGGAGAAGCCAAGGTCAAACAGAAAAGACAAGTCTTTCTTAGGCCCTCTTCTGGATTTCTTGGCCCAGGTCATAGAATTTGAAGATCACAAATGCTGGCCCATTAGCTGGAGCCCGATGATGTGTTTAGTTTGGCCTGCGCAGTGTTTGAAATATTTCAAAATTCATTTCCAATTTTTTGGAATTGAGTTTATTTGCCCTTTGCATTCTCTTCCCCCACTTCTTTCTAGCCTTAAATATATTTTAGTTGTTAATATTTAAGCATCAAAAACATTTGCCTTAAAAAATAATCCAGGTTTCTGGCTTTTTTTGGGAACCAGGGACAACTTGGCATATGGGCCCGTGCTTTGAACTGGCACCATCAGCCTGGGGTCCCAGTCAATGTTCCCCAGGGAGCTGCCCACCCATCCCCTTGGGTCCAGAGTAAGCTATGAGACAGGTTCTGGCATCAATGTCTTCCATGCCAGGCACATTTCAATCAGAAGCTCAGCCTGGTTTTCACCTACGGGGACCAACTGACCACTTCCTCAATGGATGCTCGTGAATGATCATGGTAATGCCCTGCAGTGAAAGGATTTAGGCAGCATCCAGCCCAACTGGTCAGCTCTTCATGGGCTTGGGGAGACGGTTGGGGGCCTGAGGGGTGGGGAGGTCATGGGGCCAGAAGTCAGGGATCAGGTTCAGGTTCTGGCCTGCGCTTGGTCACAGCTCTCAACACCACCTCAGGCTTGGCCCTCCCCCTGAGCCTTGGTGTCCCAGCATGCTGTGCGAGTAGTCTGGACTGGATCAGGAAGCAACCTGGATCAGGAAGCAACGGCAGAAATGTGGGGAGGGGGAGGGGGAAGCAGGCAAAATGAGGTATACAGAGAGCCTGGGGGTGTGTGTGCCAAGCTGGGTGCCAGCGCCTCATCTAAAAGGAACAGCTATGGTTGGAGGTGAAATTCTAAAATTTCAAGCAAAGCCAGGTACCCTGGTATTATTTGACATCTCTTAAAAAAAAAAATAGCCACAATTAAATTAAAAGCACTACAAGGACCTACTGAAACATGCCTGTGCCTTTTGCAGTCCTGACTTTAGACAGCTGCTAGGGTCTTTGTCAGCCAACACAGGTATCTTATAATCTAGGATGTGCCCCTGGTCACAGGGCAAGCTACTGATGTATTTGATCGTAGACAGGCACTGATTTTAAAACGTGGGAAGGCACTGCTCCTTTGTGCAGGAGAGTAGCAGAAAGAGGCCCCAGGGAGTCAGGCCCAGCATCTTCACTTATCAGCTATGAGACAAGCCCCTGGGCCTGTCCCCTCTGGGAGTCCCACAGACCTAACCGAAATGTGGCCATAATGCTATCCAATTTCACACTGCCCTGCCCCCACCAGATTCTCCAGGTGTCTCTCCCACCTCTAGTCCTGGCTTCCCAGATCTGCCTCTGAGCTGCTATCCCTTTTCTGCTGCAGGTACCATGAGCACAGAGGGCCCCAGCCTCCCCAGCCCCTCAGTCTCTAGCACCACTGGGGCCTTCCTCACTGCCCCAGGGACTCCTGGGACTCTCACGGAGGCGGCAGCGGCCACCCTCCCTGTGCTCATCACCCTGGCCGGCATCTTCCTCCTGCTTGCTTCCTGCCTGCTGTTCCTGGCACTCTGCAAGCCAGCCCTGCTGGACCCGAGCCGCCGCAGGGCACATGAGTGCCTGCCTCACCACGCTGTGAGCCCCAGCGAGCCCCAGCTGCAGTTCTGGAAGCGCTTGGGCTCACTCCGCCGCTCCCTGCCCAGCTTCCGGCGTGGTGGGCCTGCCCCTCGACGCCCCCTGCCAGGACACGATGACAGCCTTGGTGACAGCGACTGCACAGATTCTACCAAGATGTGACAGGGACTCCACACACAGGCCCTGGCCCCCACGTTACCTGCAGATCCTCCTACTGGCACAGCAGCTGTAGGACGGCAGCCCAAGCAACACGCACCCCACATGCCCCCCAGTGTTTCTCTGTGTGCCTAGTCCCAGTCCTTGCCCACAGATGGCCCTGGAAGAAGACCTTCTTTCTGCAGAGCCCCTGGATCACAAATCAGGACAGATCAGCAGGGGTTGAACAGAGGTTATGAGGATCCTGTCAGGGCAGGCCTCCTCCAGCGGTGGGACCATCCAGACTTCTAGGACAGTTGTGGGACCCCTGGCCTAGGCCATCTGCGTGTGCTCTCTGTGTGTCACTGACTGACCTGTCAGTGTGGGATTCTCAGACACTTGGGATCTGGGCTTCTCTGCACAAGGCCAAGGCTAAAGGCTTTATTTGGGTCTCCAATTTGGGGAGTGTACAGAGGGCTTTGTTCTTGCCTCAGAGCCAGCTAGCCAGGCCCTACTCACCACAGGGTCTGCACCCACCCTGCTGGAACCCGCTGCAGCCAGCCAGGTCTTCTCCAGGACGGCCTTGGGTTTGCCTCGCTTCAGCTTCCAAAGCTTCACTGGCTCCCTCATCCCCACTGGACATGGACAAAGCTCGTAGCCCCATACATGGTGTGCTCCTGACTTCAACGTGTCTCCAGGAAAACAGCACCACCTGTCCTCCCTGTCCACCTCACGCTCCAAACAGTGCCCACCCTGTGCAAGCCTCCAATGTCCTCCAGCCAAACTGTCTTGCCTGGAACTCCTCTCCTCCTCCTGTGGCCTGCATGTCTTGCCTGTGTCACTTTCCTCCAAGCCCGGGAGCTTGTGGAGAGCTGGACCTCATCCAGCAACTTGCTATGACCCGCTAGCTTCCGACACAGAAGTATCAGACCTTATTTTGGGGCAAAAGTGGCTCAATCTGCATGCATCCTTACCCCCAAAGCAGCAGGAGACCGGTTAGGAGCCTGCACAACTCAGAATCTCTCTGCCCTCTGACAGCCCCAGAAGGAAGCCCTCTCTCTAGCCAGACCCTGATGGAAGAGCCTTTGCTCCTTCTTGCCTGCTTTCTCTCTCTCCTTCCAGGTCAGTCTGACCTAGACAGGGAGCCTAGCTTTGCCAGAAGCTTCTACAGGCATGGGAGGTGGTGCCCAAAGACCTGAACTTCTTGAGAAGTGAAAGAAGCCTGTCATGACTTGGATCTGGATGTCTCCCACAGAGCCTCATACAATCATAGATATTTTAGAGATGGCTGGGCTCGAAGGTGTACGATTACTGAATTAGTCCACTGATTGGTTTGGCATAGTTCTGGGTAGGATTAAGAGCTCTCTACCCTGGCTGTGAGCACTACCTGCCCTAAGGGTGGGTAACCTGGATAGAGCAGAAGGGACACGAGGTGAGCTGCTGTGGTTGCTTGGCACCTCCCTGCCATGCTGCCTTCCACCCACCATGGGCTGTTCTCTGTGATGCCCTCTGCTGTGCCATCCTGCCTCAAGCAAGCCAACTGTGGACTAAAACCTCTACAAACTGTGAGCTATAATAAACGTTTCCTCCTTTAACTCTGAGTGTTGGGTATTTTGTCTCAGCAATGAGAGAACTAAGACAGAGCCTTACTTACGTTACTCCCAGACTAGGATTTTGTCCTGAGTAGTGTTGTGTAAACAGAAACCAGTTCTTGGGGTACAGCCCTCCCCCAGCAGGCTCTGTTGCTCTGTTCTTCCTGCCTCCTCCTGGTTTGCTTCCCCAGGGCCTGAACCCTGTGGGTCACCCACCATTGTCCTTGGCCAGCGGGCTCTGCTTGGCAGAGGCTTTCAGTGGGGGTGCGGCGCTGTCTGGAGGCCCAAAGGACAAGGACAACCTGCTGGGGGTGGGGGCAGAAATCTCAGAGGTCTGTCTGTACCCCTTGGTTGGGCAAGCTGAGTCTGGGGTGCCTATCTGTAAGCCAGGGTGGCAGACATGAGGCTGGATGGTGCCCCAAGTAGAGTTTTGCGGGGTTCTTCAGAACTGAGGTCGGAGGGGAACCCTTTTCCTGAAGCCAGACTCTTGTACAGTGCCCCCCAGGGCTTCCTGGAATAGCTCCTCCCTCCGGGACCCCACCCCGCCTGCTCCATCCTCAAACCAGAAAGTCGGCCCTAAGCCTCCCAGCCTTCATCCCTGCCGGTCAGGAACCTGCCCAGGGCAGGCCCAGATTTGCCATGCCTGGCTGAGCCTTAGCGTCGTTAGCAAGGCCCTGCAGCTGGTGAAGGGAGTCATTCATTCCTGGCCTCCCTCCCCACCTGGCAGTGAGGCTGGCTGGGAGCAGGAAGAGCGGAGAGTGAGCTCATTTTGGGGGTCCTCCCCCCTCCTCCTTCCAAGACTCTTAGCGTTGTCGCTCCTGCTCCCTGCAAAAAAGCCCTTTCTTCTTCCGCCTATTCCTTCCAAGAAGGGGCCTGGCCAAGGGCTGTGAAAGCGGCTCTGTTCTTGCCTGGCCCTCTCTGCTCCTTTCCGAAAATGTGTGATCTCTCCTCATCCTTGCTCTAAAAGGCTCCTGTGGGTGGGAAGGGGGGTACAGAGCTGCAGGGGGAGGGAGTGCAGGGCCCTCCTGCTCTTGGGGGACCAGGGCCCTGTCCTCAGCTGACACTACCTGGAGCCCGCGCTCCCTGGGAGGGAGGAAGGACCTGTGTGCCCCTCTTCCCACAGTGCTGGCCCCTTCTGGAGCGCAGGCCCGCCTTGAGCTCCTTCAGGACCCAGCCTTCACGCTGAGTGCAGTGCTGTCTGCCCCCAGCCCGTCACTTGCCCCAAGGGGCCACGGCCACCTGCCTGCACGATGCTGTGGCCCTCAGGGATGTCCTCAGGGACGCTGGCCTCATAGCTGCTCTGCAGGAAGATGGGTCGATTGTCATTCACATCCAGGACGGTGACAAACACAGTGGCCGTGCCCGTGCGCCGTTTGCCTACTGGGCCATTGTCTGTAGGAGATGAAGGACAGGTTTAGCAGCTGCCTAAGGGACAGACTTCCTGGGCACCGGGTGGAAATGCACTCTGCTCTGCCTCACCTACGCCAGCCTGTGCCCAGTGACTCCCTCAGCAGATCAGGATCACCACCTAGTATTCACTCACATAACACCGGGGCAGGACCTCACAACAGCCCCATGAGTGGGCACTACTGTCCCCACACTTCCTGGAGGAGGCAACTGAGGCTCAGATGGGTGGACAGGTTGAGCTCCAGGAAGCTATGCACGCTCACTTATTTTACAGAAGGGGTCTCTGAGGATGTAACTAAATTAAAGATGTCGAGAGAGCATCCTAGATTATCCAAGGTGTCCTTGTAGGAGAAGAAGCGGAGGCAGGTCGGGCATGGCAACATAGAGCACCTGCACTCCCAGCTCTCAGCAGGCTGAGGGAGGAGGATGGCTTGAGCCTCGGAGTTTGAGATCAGCCTGGGCAACACACTAAGAGTTTGTCTCAGAGAGAAAGACAGAGACAGAGAGACAGAGAGACAGAAAAAGGCAGTGGAGACTTAGAGCGAAGGAAAGGACAGTCGAAGTGGCGCCACAAGCCCAGGCGTTCCTCCAGCCGCCAGAACTCCAGGTCGAGGGAGGGAGGATTCTCCTGGAGCCTTTGGAGGGCTGTGACCCTACCCACACCCTGCCCTGGAGCGCCTGACCAGGAAACAATCCTTTCTGTTGTTTTCAGTCACCAAGCTTGCGATGATTAATTCCAGCACTGAGGGCTGAGGCACTGGGTGGGCCCTTGTCCAGGACATGGTCCTCATCCTTGGCTGCAGCCCACAAGGGACAGGCAGAACAGGGGCCAGGGACACCAGAGCTTCTGGTCTCTCAAAAAATAAACATCTGAATTTTAAAATAAAATGTCTTGATTTCTTAGTTCACACCTAACTGTCATCCCTTATAAGCCAGATGAATCAGAGGAAGGGATGTGCAGGTCAGATTCAGCAGGAGGCTCCTCAGCATTCGAGGGCCCCAGCCCTGCTGGGCTCCCAACCTAAGGGATGGAGGCCTCTGCGGGCCAGGGAGGAGGGGTGGCGAGGACAAGAGCCTCAACCCAGCTCTTGGGCAGCTATGGTTGTCTCTCTTGGAAGCCAGGGCTAGGTGTTTAGGTGAGGCACCCCCCATCCCAGAAGCAACCGGATAGCAGGAGTCAGCTGGGGACCAAGGGCGATTCCATCTCTCTTTCCCAGGCTGGCTGAGCACATATTGGGGTGCAGGTGCCTGCTCCCAGTCAGGTTCTCTCCAAACTTGCCTCCTACCGCCCTGAGCACCCTGCCTGTTTGCTCCAGTTGGGACACCAGACTGGGAAGGCTGCTGGAAAGTTGGATACCCTGTCTGCATGAAATAAAGGCTGGACTAGGGGGTGACAAGTCTGCAGAGCGAAGGGTGGCACCCTAGGATGGGAAGAGAGTGGGGCAGAGGGCACAGGCTTCCCGGTGCAGCTGGGCTGGGGCAGGACTGCAGGCTGCAAAGTGAGATGCAAGCTCACTGCAAACACTGATGTGGGCGTTCCTGTGTCCCCGGGGGTGCAAGGGACACCCAGGCCACATCACACTCTTCTTCCCCTCTGGAGTCTTCAAGGGCTCCCTATTGCCTAGAGATCAAAGACCAAACTTCCAACTGAGTGCTGGGAACACAGAACCCAGCCCTACTGGAGGGCAGCCTCTCCTTCCAGTGCAGGCCACACCCTGGGATGACAGTGTCTTACACACGCCCCTGCACAACCCCGCAAGTGCACACACACTCACACACACATACTCCAGGTGTTTGTGTGAGCTGGCCCTCTGCCCCAAGAGCCTGTGAGGCCTCTGCACCCATTGAAAGCTTGCCTGGCCCTCAAGGCCATGGTGGGCACCTGGTCCCGTGAAGCCTGTGTCCCTCCGAGGTCCCCCACTCTGACACTGAGGCCTGAGGTTCTGGGCAGATGAAACACTCCAAGTCCAGGGATGGGCACCTCTCACGTCCCTGGCCACAGAGAGGGGTTTGGTGAGGGACATGGGAGCTAACAGAGCAGCTGCGGGCACTCTGTGGGGAAGGACTTCTGCCCTGCGGCTGCCTGGAACTCAGAAGGTGGAAAGGGGGGCAGCTGCGGCCAGGGCCACTGCACGAGGCAGAGTGGGAGCAGTCACTGCAGGGACAGGCCTGATGGTGTTACCCAGCCCCGAATCCACTCACAGCTGCGGCTAGCGAGCCGGGTGGACAGGTTTTGTGAACTCATATTGCTGAGGTCTGTTTATTATTTTACTTTTAAAATTTGCGACTCAAAGAGCTCTAAGTGACTCGAAGGCAGTCCCAGAGGCTGCTTCCTCCAGGGGGCCTCCCCTGTCCGCTGACCTGCCACACTCCTGCAGCCCTTTGTGCCTGATGCCCTGATGCCAGCCCTCCTCCCAGCTTTGTTTGGCCTGTGTTGCAGTATGGCCTGCACACTGGTCTCCCTGTGGCCCTCGCCCAGCTTCTGCGTCTCACATACAGCGCAGAGCACCAACCTCACATTCCCAAGGGTTCAGGGACACTAGGGTACATCTGGTGGCCCTTTCTCCAGTCCACCAGCAATGACCACACTGGTGTGGCGCACACTGTGAGCACCTACCAATGGCCTCCAGGACTAGTGTGTACGCAGCAGTGGTCTCACGGTCCAGGCCCACCACCGTCCTCACCACGGCATCTCGGTAACCTACGCTGAACTTCCCGTCCACGTTCCCTCCTGGGGGCAGAAGAGAGAGAGACAGAGAGAGGCCTCAGGACAGGCAGCCGGGTGGAGGGCAGGCCAGGGTATCTCAGCTCTGCTCCTGAGGGGGACAGGCGGGACCAGTCAGAGCACACTGTCAGCCTGTTTCTAGATGAAGAAACTGAGCAACCCAGGAGCCAGCACTGGCCTCCAATTCTGCCTGCTTCAGGGTCTGATGGGTGCTGCCTGCGCCCGCTGCAACCCGGAACCAAGGGCTGGACATTTAGGGAGCACCTACTATGTACCAGGCACTCCCTGTCCCAAGGCTGTGTGTGCTGCCTGGGTGTCTCTTCTGGGCTCACTGCACAGACCGGCCCTTCACGCTGCCCCAGCCTGATTCATGGAAGTGGTTGAGCAGGCAGCTCGGGTCGGGGCTGCAACCTGCGGCAGAGGATGGTGGGGTCGAGAAGCTTGCCCAGGTGCTTCACTGTGGGATGGCTGAGGGGCAGAGAACTCTGGGTGGCCCTCGTGAGACACCACACAGTGAGGTCAGGAAAGGTAGGCAGGAGAAGGTGTGGCTAAGGCCCTGAGGTGAGTGAGGGCTGCCTCTCTGGGTGGATGGCTCCTTGTGTTGTGGCAGACACGTGGCATTTGGGACAGCAGAGGGCGCCACTGCACCAGGCTTGGGGCCATCTGGGCCCAGGACTGCTCAGCTCCTGGTAGAAAACTGTGAAGAGTTCTCAGCAGGTCTGTGGGACCCAGCCTGCTCTGGTGCTGGGGCTACCAGGAGTGCCTTTGTCCTGATTGGTTTGTCCCCAGGGAAAGTCTACAGACCCCCAAACCTCCAGCACAACCTACCATATGAAGTACCATCCTCAAGGGACAATCTGGCTTCTTTTTTTTTTTGTGGAATCAGGGATTGAACTCAGGCCCTTGCGCTTGCCAGGCAAGCACTTAT